>SRPZ01000193.1:0-54703 GCA_018360255.1 Claviceps maximensis
AGTGCCCGTGCCCGTGCAGCTGCTCGGCCGGCGCCACGGGCGTGCGTTATCTGCGGAACCAGCACGACGGCGACATGACGCCGTCGCCGTCGCCCGCACCGCGCGAGACCTCCGTCACGGCCTACTTCCGCAGCCTCGGCCATCTCGAGACCTGGGCCAGCCGCCACCCGTGCCATCTCGCCGTCCACGCCGCCGCCATGCGCCACGCCAAGCGCTTCGGCGACGACCGCGGCCTCCGCACCTGGCACGAGGTGTCCGTCTTGAAGGCCGGCGAGGCCACCTTTGAGTATATCCACTGCGCGCCGGGGACGGGCGTGCTTCGAGAGCTGGTGCTTGCAGAGGACGAGCGTGATGCCGAGGTGGCGAAGCCATTATGAATAGTCTGGCCTGGTGGACCTGCAGGGATTTCACCATGGTAATGTCAGTGTAAGAGGGTTTGGAATCACCTTGCGATGCACTTGCACTGCGCTATTATCTGTCTTTCGTCTATCATAACAGCGTAAAGTCGTTAATGCTACGAGCTTAACAAACATCCACTTCTAATTGTCTTACTTTTTCCTTCTCCTTTTCTTGTGCTTCTAACCCCCCTCCCCCAAGCAAGTCAGAATGAGATCCTCTTCACACCACCGTATTCTTAGCCACCACCCCCCTCGCGAATTCTCCAAACGTCAGATGTTCCTTCACGTCCACCTCGTCCCCCAGATTCGGCTGCGTAAACACAGCGAGCGTGTTACGCGCGATCCTGGGGCCGGACCGGCCCGCGACCCGACTCCTCACCCCCCGGACGTAGTGCGGCACGGCCTTGAACCGTCCCGCCGTGATGCGCTCCAGTGCTTCGCCCGTCTGGAAGGCGATGCTGTCGCGCGGGATGCGTACCTGGTGTGTCTCGCCGGTGCGAGAGAGAATGTATAGTCCGGCGGAGGGGTCCGGCGAGGCAGGTAGTTCCTCGAGCGGCGGCAGCGGCGCTGCAGTCTCGTCCTGCTCCTTGTTCTCGCGCATAAGAGACATCGAGGCAGGTAGCCTCAGGTTCTGCTCGTCGACGAACATGGCTGAGGTGAGTGCCGTGAGGCATCCATGGTCCAAGTGCGTGGCGCACCAGTCATCGTCATCTCCATCTCCGTGTTCACCTCCATCTTTGTGCTCATCCTCCCCATCCGCCCCTGCCCCCTTCTCATCGCCAGTCTCCCCCGGATAATAATGCAGCAGTCTCGCCTTGCTGGTACTTGACGTCCCGACCACCTTCTCCAGATACCTCCTTGGATAATCCTGCATCTCCTGCTCCGCGAACCGATCACACGCGCGCGCCACCAGCACCGCAACATCAATCATTAGCCGGCACAGCTCCGTAACGGCGGCCTTGAACCCTGGCACTAGTCTCTCCGACGGCCACACATTAGCCGAGAGGTACTCTGGGAATGTCTCGGGAGAGAAATCCCGCGTCGGAACCGCACACTCGAGACATGGGTCCGTGTAAAAGGCGCAGTTGGCGTAGTACGACCCCTTGAGAGTGTCGGGCCGGCCGTTACGGAGCGTTTCCTTGCCACGGCTCCAGCCCGTGAGGTATTTTGCCTTTACGTTTTCTAGTTTCTCTGACGAGACACAAGGCAGTGGTCAGTGGTCAAGGTACTTTTGTTTTTATTTTCTGAAGAAGAAAGAGAGAGAGAGGAAGTGACGTAAGAAAACAATATAGAACCCCGGTATTACCTAGCTCCTCTTCGGGCAAATTCCCAAGATACGAAGCATACGAGAGCACCCTGCGCCGCAGTTCCGCAAATTCGGAAGGCACGTCCTTGACGACCAGAATGCCCAGCGAGTCAGGCCCAAACGCCTCCTGGAGGGTCTGCAACGGGATGCTTCCTGTGGTTTGAGAAGAGTGTGAGAGATGAGTCTGAAGCGAGGCTTCTCGGCACGCTGCGTGCACTTTGTACGCCCCCTAGATAACTGGGAAGGCAGGTAGGTGGAAGGTGTATGAACTGGAGGACGTACCACTTGTGAGGTCCTTGAGAGAAACAGTGACGGGCTGGGCCTCTTTGTAGGCCATTTTTTTCTGCTGTATTTGCTTGCTTTGGTCTTTGGATGTTAGTTCTGTGTGTAACAAGACGCGAGTTCTTTTTTTTTTCTTTCCATTTTCATACTTTTTGGGTCTCAAATTAATCCTATAGTCGTTCCTAATCATCCTGACTCGCCTTTTCACCAAGCAAAAGACAAGGAACTCAAGGTCGTAAAAATGCCACGCACTCGCGGAAATAAGTAGCTTCCAGCCCGGCCCCCTCCGCTCCTCCCCCGCCTTGAGTCTTGATAAACCCCGGGCGCGCTCCATGCATGTCTCAGACCATGAAGCAAGTCGGACCCATTC
Organism: Claviceps maximensis; assembly: GCA_018360255.1. Taxonomy (NCBI): domain Eukaryota; kingdom Fungi; phylum Ascomycota; class Sordariomycetes; order Hypocreales; family Clavicipitaceae; genus Claviceps; species Claviceps maximensis. The sequence continues at coordinate 2,357 of SRPZ01000193.1, forward strand.
ACCCCACACCAGCACATCCGCTTACGTAACCCTCCCATCCCCACGTCACCCCAAGGACCTCGCCGTTCTCCGAAAACCACTCGGCCGACTTCATCCATCTACCCATCCGCGAGGCACGAACGCCTCGCCTCCATCGCCCCATAATGGTCAAACCACTCACATTCAAAGGTGACAAGAAGCCCAAGAAGCGGAAGCGCGCTCCCGGAACAGACCCCGATGCCCCCCACGGCGCAGGCCCTTCATCACAGCTACAAAAGGTACACCACAACGACGACGACGACGGCAGCCATGACGACGAGAGCTGGGTCTCGGCCGATACGATGGCCGACGTGGTCGGACCAGTCATGATTGTGTTGCCGACCGAGAAGCCCTCGGCGCTGGCGTGCGATGCGGCAGGCCAGGTCTTTGCGCTGACGATTGAGAACATCGTGGATGGGAATCCGTCGAGCGCGGAACCCCATGACGTGAGGATGGTGTGGGTTGCCAATCAGGTTTCTGGAACGGAGCACATGCGATTCAAGGGGCATCATGGGAGGTATGTATCAATGACCTCTTCTTTCTATCTCGCTCTCGTTTCTCCTTGTAAACTTTACAGTTTGGAGAATCAGATTACCCCGTTAAATCTATCATCTGGCGAGTTGGAATACATCATTTTATTTATTTATGTATTCATGAATTATCTGAACCAGATATCTCGCCTGCGATAAAATCGGCGCCCTCTCCGCGTCTTCGGAAGCCATCTCCCCGCTCGAGTGCTTCAACGTCATCGCCGCCAACACCACCCCCGGCACCTTTCAGCTGCAAACCCTGCACGAGACGTACATCACCATCAAGCCAAACCAGTCGGCCAAATCGACCGCGCCAGCCGAGCTACGCGGAGACGAGAACGACGGCACCGCGTCCCACACCACGATGCGGATACGCATGCAGGCGCGGTTCAAGCCCCGGCTTAAGGCCTCCAAGGAGGAAAAGGCCTTGTCGAAAATCAGTCGGCGCGCGCTGGAGGAGGCGGTAGGCAGGAGGCTCGAGGAGGATGAGGTGCGGATACTGAAGAGGGCGAGGCGGGAGGGAGATTACCACGAGAAGTTGCTGGACTTGAAGGTCAAGAATCGGCATGACAAGTATGGCTGAAATGGGGTTTTGGTCATTTCTTAGCGGAGTAAGAAAGGCGGGACCCTGGATATTCTGAGCACTCTCGAAGCTGGAAGTTTGGACACCTCGGTCACCTTGGACACTTGGACACCACGAATCTAAGAAAAAACGAGACGAGTGAAAAAAACAGAAAAAAAGGAAAAGAGAAAACAGAAGAGAATGACACAAAATTCATCAAATTCAAAAACCTGCTTTTCACCATGCCCATTACGCCATCCCATCTACGCCACGAACCCTCAACTTCCTGGCCTCCAAGCCTTGACGGTGCCGTCCTCTCCCGCCGTAAAGACCAGCTGCGCTTCGTCAAAGAAACAAAACGACCGGACGACTTCGTCGCCGTGTGCGCCGGGCAGACCCACGCTGTTGTTTGTGTCGAAGGCCCATTTCGGCTCGTCGTGCTGGTTCTTGGCCAGGAAGGTGAGCTTAAAGAGATGTTGGCTGGATTTGTGGTTAGAAATATGTTCTCACTCATGGGATAATTGTTGAGAGGGGGGAAATGGAAATGAACAGGGGGGAGGTGAAAGGGCATACTTTTGTGCACCACAGCCAACGACAGCTCCGCTCCCATCCGCCTTGATCGTCATACCCGCAACATACTGACACTCCAACACGGATCGCAAATCGCCAAACACTTGCACCGCATCCCCATTCTCCCTCTCCTCGGCCACATCATACAGCGCAAACTGCTCGTCGTGTGACAGGGCCAGAACCTCGGTATCTGTCAGAAAGGCGGCATGGTGAATGGACGCATTGTGGTTGAAGGTCTGGATGGTCAGCTCGTCCTCGTCCGCAATGCGCGTGTCGTAGATGTTGACGAGGCCGTCGGTCGAGCCGCTCAGCAGGACGGCCGGGTTGGACGGATGGAAGGCCAGTTCGGTGATGTCGTCGCTGTGGAGGTCCTGGTAGTGCGCCTGCGCTTGCCCTTGGGGCAGGGAGCGCAGATCCCAGAGGTGAAGCGACGCGGAGTGGTTATGCAGTTCGGTCCCGAGGGCAATGGTTTTGGTGGATGCGTTGCAGGCGAGGGAGAGGATCGGGGCGTTGGCGGCTGTGCATGTCAGAACAAGTGTCAATGGATTGAAATAAGCATAGCAAAGTATGGGGGAAGGAAGAGGGGAATATTCAAGAAAATGTAAAGGTACAAGATTAAGATGTGAAGGAATGATCATTTGTAAGAAAGAGACTAAGAAAACGAGAACAGAACAAGAAAAAGGGACGAGAAAAGAAAAGAAGAAATAAAATAGACCAGAAATACCAGTAAAATGCGCCACTCTCGCCGCCTCCCCCAGCCTCAAATCCCACACTCCAACCGTCCCGTCCTCGCCAGCCGTGCAAACCACGGCACCGCCCCCGACATCATCGAGGACCCTCAGCGCCGTGACGTTACCATGCGGTGTGAGCCAGGAGCGAAGCGGCCCGTCGGCAAGGCGCGCGGGGCTGAGCAGCGAGAGGTGCTGGTCCGAGGAGATGGTGGTGAGGCCGGCGGTGGTGCGGCGCACGTCGAGGACGTAGGTTTCTTGGGAGGGGAAGTGGTGCGTTGCGACGTTGGCGAGGGTGTACATTTTTGGCTTATGCGAATTAGTGGATTTTTTTTCTCCTTTTTTTTTCCCGCTTTTTTTTTGTTTCCTACTTTTTTTTTTTATGATGAGTGGGAGAGGGGACGAGCGTGGTGTCTGATGCGCCTGCGTGATGGAGTGGTTTTTTTTTGTCTTTTTTTTTTTTTGGTCACGGCTCCGCTGGGTGACGTTTTGCGTGGGGCAGGACGGGGGAGTGCAGAGGACGGGCGGCGGCGTTTGGATTGGCAAAGAGCGATTGCGATGAATGCCCTTCCACTACGCAGTTGATAACACAGGAATGATCTAAAGCACGGGCACAGAGCACAGAGCACAGAGCACAGAACATCAAATAGCTGATATGCATGAATTCTATACATACAACGCCTCGCAAAATCATACCACACCGTACGCCACATCAATGACGCCTCGATACGTCCTGAAATGTAATGAAGAAAGTCGGAAGAAAGTGAAAAGAACAAAAAAGAGAAAAGGGGAAAGGGAAAAGGGGAGAAAGACAAGTTTTATCAAAGTGATACATATACATGTTTAAAAAGAGCTGCACGGAGAGCTGCACTTAAAAGAAGAGTTAAAAAAAGGTCAAGAGAGGTTAAGAAAGAGGTTAAAGGAAGAGATAATAAGAAAGAAGCCAGGAGAAAAAAGTTCAGAAAGAGGTCAAGAGAAGAAATTGATAAAAAAAACTTGGAAAAAAAAAGGTTTAAAAAAAAAGCCAAAAAGCCCCTTTAGTATTCATACGCCTTGATATACATGGAAAGAAATACAAAAAATATGCTAATAACACACTTGCTCGCTCCGTTTTTTTTTCTTCCCTGTTTGTGATTGTGATTGTGATTGTGTTTGTGTTTGTGTTTAGTGGCATATTTAGACAACCGGCGGTCGTCTTCCCTCGCGCATATTCCGCTCGTTGACGCTCCGGAAGACGCGCTTCCCGACTTCGTAGCTGCTTATCATGATGGCACATGCGGGGGCAACCTTGAGGGTGCGTGGGATCCAGCCCTTCCAGAGACCGGCCACGCCCTCGGTCTGGAAGATGTGCCAGAGCAGGCGCATCATGCTCGTTTCTTCGGGCAGGGGGGCGCCGTGGCCCTTGCTGGCCGCGGAGCTTATGCTGCTCATGGCGCTGGCGGGCGCGTCGCGGTAGACTTGCGTTCTGGTCTTGCCCACGTCGAAGGGCATGGTCACCATGGAGGCCAGGGCTCCCGACAGAGCGCCCGCGGTGAAGGAATCTACAAACGTGTCCATGTGGTTCTCCCGGCTCTGGGAGCGCCGTCGTGCGCGTTCGAGGCCGTCGTCGCGGGTGTGACTGTGACCGTGGCTGCGGGTGAGCGGTCGACCTTGGCGCTCCTCGCGCGCGTCAGTCAGGCCGGCTCGGATGGTTTCGTACCCCCACCAGTACAGGCCAGAAAAGGGTACGTCGCGCCACAAGGTCAGCGTGAGGCCTCGCCACAACGACCCGTAGCCGTGCGCGGCTACCATTTCCCGTACACCCCTCAACGTCTCCGTCAGATGATTTGTCGTGGATGTGCCCGATGCTGCCTGCATCCGCGTCCTGAACAGCTCAATGGGCCCGACGGCAGTGGCGGCGAGGATGCGCGCGCTCGAGCCCGCAACAAGAGGCGCTTTGTCGCCCGAGAGGCCGGAAAAGGGGCTCATGGCGTTGTAACGAAGCCAGTCGTAGCCGGTGAAGTAAATGATATTGGCCGGTATGGTCATGAGCAGAGTGGGCGACAGTCCTCTCCAGAGCGTGGTGACGCCCTCGTTGCGAGCAATCTTGCGCAGGCCGTCCAGCGTCGAGTTGAACGTCTTCTGCTGAGCCTCGTGGACGGCGCAATCGGCGGCGGCGGCGGCGGGTGAGGGCGGAAGTGAGGTCGAGGAGCATGTCGCCGGCGCATTCAGCTGCACATTCAGACCCCCACCGCCTCGCGGCACGGCAATGCACAGCTCGGGGACATTGCCTTGGAAAAAGACCTCGCGGCAGCAGGCCGTGACTCCAATCTCGGCCGTCTGTGCTGGTGTGAGGCTGCTGGTCCGCAAGGCCAGCTTGGAGAAATCCACGGCCGAGATGGGTGTGATTTGCGACTGGAGACGAACGCGAACGACATCAAGAGGCGTGACTGGATGGACGGGCGACGTTAGCTCATGCGGTTCTGGGGGTCGATGGCCAAGACGTGGACGAAGACCGACGATTGAGTGGAAATTTGTGTCTCACCAAGCAGCGATGTGAATAAACTCCCAGACATGGCCGAGATCATCTTTTGCGGCGCAGTAATGTCCGGTATAGGGTCATCATCGCCGCTGCCGCGGCCGCCACGTCCTGCTGCGGGCACCGAAGTTCGAGCCGACATGATGCCTCCGTCTGCGTCTGGTAACCTGTCGTGGTTCTGGACTGTGGAGGTGAGTGTTGACGAAGCCGACATGGACTCGAGGGATGGCTCGGCGCGAATGGGCAATGCGTGGAGGAGAGCTGCTGCAAGGACGCGGATCAAGGACGCGGACTCGGCAGCGACAAGAGCAAAGCCAGTTCGTTTCCCGCGAGCAGCACGAGAATGCGACAGTTGAAGATTCGAGGAGTCGAGTTGGGAGACGGTCGTGCAGAGAGGAGAATGGAGAGCGAGGAGTGAAGAATGCAAGAATGAATCGCTGATGCCGTCACAGAACGCAGGTCCGCAGACTGAAAGTTCCATCGAGGCCTAGAACCAATCCGGCAAGCAGGGATGTGTGGGTCCGCTCCGATGATGTCAGGACCGCGCGTGATTGGTCTGTCTGGCGGCCAGCAAATCGATGCAGCCTCATCGCGGGAATCAATCGATGGACACGGCGACGACGCGACAAAAGTTTGGCGTGGGGAAAAAAAGATGAGCGACACAATCATGTCGAGGCCCGCAATCTCGCCACGGAATCCAGGGGCCCGAGCTGCGTGCGACATGGCATTGCATATTGACATATGACACACTCGGGTCTGGTCACACGGCAGCCCAGGCCAGCCACACCAGGCCTCTCGTCAATCGTGGTCGAATGGCGCGAAGAAACACCGGGGGAAAAGAAGGGAGGGCCGCCACTGCACTCGCTCGCTCATGGTCCCGGTCAGAGCGCAGCGGCGTCATCGTCATCATCGCCGACCCCGTCATCGATGAACCATTCCGAACTGACCATCGGCGGCAGCTGACGGGCGCCGGTGCCTAGCTCGACCCAGTCGTCCTCTCTCCGACCACATCTCGTCCTTCCCTCCCTCGTCCCCGCCTCTCAACATTCTTTGCAGCAGTCTCCTTCCAGCAACCTCCATCGTCCATCGCCCATCGCCCCGTTGCGCCCTCGACACAATCACCACGCCATACAATCACCACGCCATGGCATCGAGCAAAGGCCTGTACTCAGAACTCGAGTCCTTCCGCCGGCAATGGCTCTCCGAGGTCCGCCAAAAACAGGGCCCCCAGTCCGCCTCCTCCGCTGCCGCTGCCGCTGCCGCTTCGCCCTTCTCCACACGGACCGATGAGCCACGCTCGCCCAAGACGTCACACGGCAACTCCAGAGAGCCTGCTCCGGCCGTCGAACTGCACTCCCACGACCAAGATGAGGAGGCCGAGGCGTCTCCCCCGCGACGCTCCTTCGAGGACACCAGCGCATCCGCGGCAGAACACGAGCACACCACGGTCCATGGCCCCCAGAGGACAGGGACACTTCTTGGAAAGGACCTCGTTTCCGCGCTCGACTACTACGAGGAGGCCATGGCAAAGGAGGCGGAGGGCAATATGGGCGATAGTTTGAAGCTGTACCGGCGCGCATACAGGGTGGGTTCTTGTCCCTTTGCCCCGGATCTCCCCTTGACATGTATGGCATGGTTGCGCTTTGATTTGTCAGGACAAAAAAAGGGAGAAGGGGTCCGCCAAGAGTCGTACTTTTATCTCTTCTTCTCGTTTTACTAACGCCAGCCGGAGTAGCTGGACCATCGCGTAGATCGCAGATACCGAGAAAAGCACTTCCCGGCGTCTTACAAACCGCAGCCACATATCCCGGCCCAACCAGCCACGGCTACTTCAACATCACCACCACCACCATCAGATCCAGCACCGTCCGCCTCCTCCCCACAAACAGCCTCCCCCGCCGTCCTCCTCCCCGTCCAGGACCTCATCGCCAGCTTCTCCAACCTCCGCATCCAGCCCGCGCCGCCCCCCGTCGAGGACACGCCCCCCGCCCCCTGCCCCATTGCGTCCCTCCCGCGCGAACTCCTCGTCCACATCCTGCACGAGGTAGCCCTCCACGACGTCGGCGACTTCGTCCGCCTCTCCCTCGTCTGCAAGCCCTTTGCGTATCTCGTCCCCTCGCAGCAGCACACCTGGCGGCATATCTGTCTGGGGACAAGGTTCGGCTTCACGGGCATGCATTACCACTGGCACAAGACGGTCGAGTGGACCGACCTTTTATTCCCGGACGAGGAAGAATCGGTCGAGACGCCACCATCTCCAAACGACGACGGGCATATGCCCTCGTCACTACTCCCGGACAGTACCAGCCATTTCCTCGCCCAACGACGCAAAACCTCCATCGCCCTCTCCGAATCCCTCGTCAGAACCACATCCTATCCCTCCTGGAAGCACATGTTCCGCCACCGTCCCCGCATCCGCTTCAACGGCTGCTACATCAGCACCGTCAACTACATCCGCATGGGCCAAGCGTCCACCACCCAGGCCACCTGGGCCGGCAGCCCCGTCCACATCGTCACCTACTACCGCTACCTGCGCTTCTTCCGCGACGGCACCGCCATCAGCCTGCTCACGACGGCCGAGCCCAGCGCCGTAGTCGCCCACCTGACGCGGGAGGCCCTGCTGCTGCACCAGGCCGACAGCAAGAACACCCACGCGTACCTGCCGTCGGCAGTCATGCACAGGGCCTACAGGGGTCGGTGGAGACTATCTTGCCCGTCCGCGCCATTACGCAATGACGACGGACATGACGCGCCGGTACCGTCTTCGTCGGGCCCGCCCCGCTCACACGCCCACGAGGGCGACCTGACCGTTGAGACGGAGACGCATGATCCGAAATACATGTTCAGGATGGACCTCTCGCTCCGCTCCGCCGGCAAGGGAGCCAGGAACAACAAGCTCGTGTGGCAGAGCCACTACAGTTACAACAAGCTGACCGACGATTGGGCCGAGTTCACGCTCAAGCATGACAAGGCTTTCTTCTTCAGTCGTGTCAGGAGCTACGGCTTTGGCGGGTAGGTAGACTACACGACTTCACTCTTTGAGGGAAAAGCAAAAAAAAAAAAAAAAAAAATACATAAATGCATAAATAAATAATAGATTTTTCAATAAATTTACATCTAAATTCACGTCATCCATTGAACAAGCTAGAGATGCTTCCCAAAAGACAAAAATCAAACGCCCCGGCTTACAGTCACGAACCAACAAAGTCCCCATATATGTGTGTGTGTGTGTCTTACATGGATAATAATGACAATGGTTCGCACCAGTAGTATCACAAAAGAAATGAGGAAACTTGATCCATGACGGCCCGGTAAACAGAGGGAGAGTGCGTCCTTCCATCTCCACCCACGGTGGCTGTGCTGTGCTCATGGCACATGTGGCAAAAAAAAATGGAATGTGATATAGATAGTATCGTAATTGTACCGACGACGGGCCAACTCGACTCGGGTATCTGGATTTGAATCGTGTTGGAAATTTGCAGTGCATTCGAGAGTGCATTGTTTACATTTGTGTCAAGTTTGAGAGAACAGGACGCCTTGCTCTGGGAGAGCAGGTAAGAGCAACTCGGCAAGGACGAGAGAGGACGTCGACTTTGAAGAGAAAGACAAAGAGAAAGAGAGGGGAAGAACGTGGCTATCTTATTCGTCGTCCATCCAGAAATTTAGGGCTGTTGGGTTCGAAATAGCGGTCCTGATGTTGCATTGCCCTGCGGGCCTCAAATGCAGCTTTTTCGTCTTCGTCCATGGTAAATGCCTTTTTGAACCAGCCAAAAGCACTCTTTTTTTTCTTGATAGTTCCTGCTGTGGTCCTGGCAACCGATACCTTTGTTTGAGCGTCGTCGTCATCATTCACGGCATTAGTCACATTGCTCAGAGTGCTCATTCCCCCCACGGCAGAAGATTGGTTTCGCAGATGCATGGGCGGCGTGCGACCACTACCCACAGCTGTGTGCGGGCGCTGCTGCAGTGGCGAGTGAGGCGAGGCGCGGACCGGACGGTAGTATTGTTGGTGATCGGAACACGGTGAATGTGTGACTTGAGGCCGTCGCGGGGGCGGTGGGGACATGCTGTACTCCGAGTGAACTTGCGAGACCATCGGCTGCGTGATCGATTCTGCGTCGGAGCCGTACGCCGAATCAAAAGGATTGGACTGGGAAGCCTGTGAGGTTTCGGAATTGGGAGAAGGGCCGCGCATGGTAGCTGCAGCAGCCCGGCGTGGGGGGATTTTGATCGCTTCGGGGGGGTTGGTCTTCTGTGACACGCGACTGCGGATGGAAGCTCGTCTCTGATGCAGTCCATGGCCACTTATACCCAGTGGGTTCTTGAGCGACGCATCAGAGGATATAGATGGCCGACGACTGCCGTGAGACGCAGTTTTAGGCCTCACGATGGATGATGCTGTCGGCTCCAGGTACTGTGGAGTGTACGTACGAGGTTGGAGTACATAGAGGGGTTCCTCGACGGCTAACAAGTTTTCGTTCCTCAAGTTTGACTTTGACTCCTGCGAGCATCGGGATGCCGATGTTGTAGTTTGAAGTTGGGCACCAGATTTTCCGACCTTGCCGGTGTTATCTGCGACCAGACGCAACTCGGAGCGTGAAGGCGGAAGAAGTGGAAGACCACCAGGTAAGGGAAAGTCCTCTTCCAAGTCAATGTTTAGAATACTGTCGCTTTCAATAGTAGAAGCTCCAATACTAGCTTGTGAGGCGTGTGACGACGGTTGAGGAGTCGACCTTTGTGAAGATGCCGACGGTTGAGGAGTCGACCTTTGTGATGATGCGCTTGACTTCATGGAAACGGCATTTGATCCACTTGTTCTCTGGGACCTTAGAGATGGATTTGAGTAGGGCTGGATGGTAGCCTACGCCACGCCACGCACATTACACATTAGCTATGCCGGACGAGAGGCTCGCAGATACACTTTCATCGTTGGCGACGTTGGGCGCGGAGGGTAGGCAGGTAAGTAGTTGGGTAGGAAACAAAAAGTCAAGTCAGCTGTACTCACCCATTTCTTACGACTAACTTCGCCAGCTTTTTTCTCCATCTCCCCAATAATGGTTGAAAGTCGCGCGACCAAATTGTTTGCGCCTTGAACACGATCGCTCATATCGTCAAATGCACTCAGCCAGCCCTCTGTGTTCCCCTTCATTGCATCGAATATGTCAGCCACATCGGGGCGATCCCTCCTCCAAGCGGAGTCCTCCTCGTCTTTGAGCCAACTTGTGAAAGCGGTGGTGCAATTCAGTCCTGCTTCAATGTCTGCATCCCATTGTTTGAGCGCAGTGTTGGTTCTGGAAAGGACATGGTCGATTTTCTCGTTTCCTTCGATGATTTCGAGGCGGAAGTTCCTGTCCTCCAGCAGCTGCTCGAAAACCTGCACATTGGACAGTGGAAGTTTCAAATGATCTATACGTCCGTTCAAATCGTCCGCCACCTGTGACAGATCCTCAAGTGCGACCTCGAGATATTCGTCCACCTCGTCAATGTGACCTTGGAGAATATTGACCACTTGCGCATTACTGTTAGCCATGCCATGAAGTAACAGATACACTCCGAATGAGATCTGAGCTATCAACTTGGGCAACTCGTGCTGCTTCTGTCCCGGTCGATAGCGCCATGTTGCGTCGAAGGGGACTTCATCACGGTCTTGCGCGATGAGAGCCTCTCGTCTGCCTCGAACGTCCAGGTCTCGCAACCTTGGTTTGTCTCCTGGTGAGCCATTTGTTGCTTCGTCTAAAGATTCTGAGAATGCATCTTGAAGAGATGGAATCGGGTGGACCGGGATGTTCTGTGATGGCGGCGGCCCAGGAAAAGACGTCGGTCTGTCTACATCTTGCGGTTGTTCTGACTCGTGAGTGCCAGATGAACTAGGTCGCTCGATGGTCGAGAAGTCGACGCTTTCTTTATCATCGACTTGTGGGGGTTCGACGTGAGAAGTACGCAAGTCTGCTCCTTCAAGCTTGAGTGACGGAAGTTGCGTAGAGGTCATCGCAATGCAATATGGGCGGCAGCCGTCAACAAACTCGCCGATTGCAAAAACAGCAGTCGCTCGTAGATTTCTCGAGAGCTAAAAAAGCGTGAGGTTGCGTTCAAGTCTCTTGTCTCGATGTCTTGATTTTTTTTTTTTTTTTTCTCGGAAGAGCCAGCTCTTCCCTTGCGCCACGGTCGGGTAAGCTCGCGAATCTAGCAGTGGCGATCGACTTTCAAAAGGGGCGGGACGTCAAACGCCACTCCATCAAGGCCAGCGTGGCAAGCGACCATGAGACGGCAGATATGGCGGAGACGAGGGATCGGAAGGGATGCTCAATTGACTGTTGCTCCAGCTCCGTCTCCAGCAGCTGTCTGTTGTTCTTTGTAGGAGGGACGCCTCGTCACTGCTTGCAGTGGTCGAAATGGATAGGGCTAATTGCTCTCCCGAAAGAGCAAGGCACAGCCAGGGATATTTTTGGCAAAAGCCCCAGCCACACGTTCTGTTTTCGCTAAGCAGCCGTTGGCCGTTGTTGTTGTGATGTCCGTGTTGAAAGACGTCTGGTCTCTTTGAAGACGTGTACCCGTATACCCGATGTCGTCGCCCGTTAGGACAGAGCAGCAATGGCGGACGGCAGAGGACAGACGAATGTCATAAGTGTCCAACTCGCAAGCAGCGCGGAAGCCAGCAAGGGAAAGATGGATGTTGGAAGGATGCATATGAGCTAGGTCGGGGAAGGGTCCGGCTCGAAGATAACGCGAATCGCCAGCCTGGCCAGCCAAGACGTGAATATGTGTGTACCGCATGTACCCAAACCAGAGCCGGCGTCCAACGGCCATGGCCAGCGACCCAGAGTCCATCCGATGGTGGCTTGGCCTGCTGGTCGTGCTGGTCGTGCTGGTCGTGCTGGTCCGTCCTTGCCTGGCCTGCCTGGCCTGTGGCCGACTCGATGAACGAATGATCCAGACTTGGCTATTTACGGCCATGGTGGAAACGGGTATTGGCACTGGCATGCCAGCGCGCCCCTCCCCTATCTCCTGTCCATTATATTGGAGCTAGACGGACGCAACATTGAATCCGCAAGCCATCTTGCCAGATTTGCCAGGTGGTGCCCCCCATGCCAGGTGCATGCCAGGCACAGAAGGCAAGGATTGCTCAGAAGCTCAGTGTCTCCACCCTGGAAACCCGGCTAGCCTATCAACAGCACCAGCCCCATTCGAAATCCTTCCTTTCTTTGAGACCGACCCCAGCTGCCTCTATCTCCAGCAGGGGGGGTGCTGGTCCTGGAACCGAATTGAAGAGCGCCACAACTCCTTCTTTTTTTTTATATGTATATGAGGATTTGGGCAGTGCAATTTGTGTTTCAATTTTGCTGGACGTTTGAGCTTCAAAGACTCGACAAGTCTGGCTTCATCGTCCGATCTCTCTGGCATCGGCGGTCGGCGGCTGGCTGGCAGCTGGAAGACATCAGTCGGACCAAGATCACACCCACCACCTCCTGCCACAAAAATTCGATAGTGCCTTCCATGTTGTCCTCTCTTTGATCCTGCTGCGGCTTAGCAAGGAAGGCACGTATCGTATCAGCACAGTGCCAGGCTAGGCTTCCTTTTCATCTCGAAATATTTCGAGTTGGCTCAAAGCTCATCAATCATGGCTCTGGTGCAACCCACCACATGCATGCAGACATTCAGTTCGATGTCTGGCACGTTAGCCGCTGCTCCTGCAGCAGTTTTCCTGTCTGGCAGAATCCTCGTCGTAACGGGTGATTATTACCATACGTACATTCGCAACCCCCACACGCAATCCCTTCGCAGTAACAGGAACTCCGACCTCCACAGCTACTCTAGCTTCAGGTCAGGCGTGATCCCTTGCCAACTGTGATTCGGGGCCCCTGACCAAAGGCAATCAAAGAACCGGTCTTGTCGAGCCAACCCTCCGTCCGTGGGGCGTTCAACAAAGCAGTCAAGACGAGTCTTTTGTCAGCAGTGTGGTGCTCGAGATACTATCACATGTCTTTTGGGGCGGATGGGCTTGTGAATGAGCGAACAGAGCAGGGCAGCTGGACGCAATTGACCAGATTTTGAGGGATTTCTTCGATGCTCTTGACTTGAGCACTTGCTCAATACCTTCTCGCAATATTTCTGTATGATATCGGCGGCCGTAGACACCAAAAAAAACTTCCGGTGCGACTCATAATCAATGCATTGAGCTTGGCGCCAATGCTGGTGCCTATTGCTGGAAAGCGGCATGAAACTAGACACACGTCCCGCCGGCACCATCGGTTATCGAGAAGCCGTGAGGCGCCTGTGCCACACAATATTGATCCATCTTCATGAGTTGATATCTATGTGCATAATAAGATGCATATGCTGCCGATAGTCGGCCGAGGTGTACGTGTGCTTCCAACTTTGGTTCCTTTCTAATAATCTTCTCTTCTCTTCTTCTTCTTCTTTTTTTTTCTTTTCTTCTTTCTTTTTCCTTTTGTCCTCTCTTCCTTGTTTCGTCTTCTTTTTTTGGCTCCCCAGACTGCCCAGTACAAGGCGGCCGGCTAAAAGCGATGAATAACAGCCGGCAACATCATGGTTGAACAGGACATGTTGAAATGAGACGACGTCTGTAACCTGATGACTCAGAAGGTGAACCCCTTTCTGTCATTCATATTAGTATCACGTCTGGCATTAAATAATCACTCAACACCTACCTCGTAAGCCAGCTCCTGCTGGCCGACAGGGGCGGCAGTTGGATTTTCGCGGATTTCCTCTATTAATTGTTGGCCTAAAGGATCCGAGACACAATTCTATCTTAGTAAAAGATTCCGGGGCAATTGCCAATTGTTCGTCTCATGGTTGCATTGCTGGCGCTGAGGAGGCTTCAATGCTGTGATTGGAAGCGCGGCGATCTATGAACCCGGGCTCGAAATTGAGGCTGGCGGGTTGCACGAGTGTTTGAGCAGCAGAGGATTTCCATTCAAGTCCCGGCTGCATCAACACGTCAGGTTCTTCTAAGTAGTTTTTTGGGTCTCTTTTTTTTGTGTGTGTGTATGTAAAGGAAACCCCTTTATCACTGCACCGAATTGTGTTACACAAGGTGACGTGATTTGACACACGAATTGAATAAAGACACGGCCAGACCTGCAGATGCTGGATTCCATATACAGCTCTTTGTTGCGGTCCCTGTTGCTGCAGCTCACACAAAACAAACAATCAAGTGGATTTATCAGGGCTGCAGAACAATGGCGCTTATGGCCCGTCTCTATGATAAGTAATCAGAAACCTCAAAAAGTCGAAAAGCAGACATGCGCACATGCATGCACCCACATGCCCACATGTCGCCAAGCCGTGCCGCGAGCACAGACGACGTCCCGCCACACACAAGTCATCAGCCAGCATGAGCATGAGCATGAACATGAACATGAGCATCGTGCCGTCTTCGGAACGCAGCAAACAAGATGCATGTGGCGTTGCACAGCGTGCAGTTTTGTCATCCCGAACCCTTTTTTTAGTAATCCCAACAATGGCAATACCAACTGGTCGAGTATCCTAAGGCTCAGACTTCATGCACTGAACCTGGCGGTGCGTGGATGAAGAATGAAGAACAGATGGAATCTGTGCTACAAGTAAAGGATACCCTGGAGTCTATTTGCCACTTGTGGCTCGGGGGATGCGGTGCGAGCAAACTCCCTTTACTATATATACTCTATATTTGGTTTAAGAAGAAGATGAAGAAGAATTAGCTTGACGGCGAATTAGGACAAGCACTGACTCGATAGCGGTACGGGAATAAGCTGTTGTGCCACGGTCTTTGAAAATGGGTGGATGAACTTATTCATCGTCCTTTCAATGCTACGGCTATGCAAACGTGCACGTGCCTGCTCGCATGCAACGGGGCCGAAATGTAGCTAGACAGCATTCAAGAGTATATATAATATAATATTGGTCATCGAATCACGCCTCATCACACTACAGTGGTTCTACATCACTAATCTTCCGTAGTATAGTGGTCAGTATGCAAGCTTGTCACGCTTGAGACCCGGGTTCAATTCCCGGCGGGAGAGATCGTCCAGGCCTTTGTTTTTTGCGGGTATTCTCATTCTGACGCCAAGCTTTTGCTGAATATTATCTTTTTTTAATCTGCAGCTGCACATCGTGTATTCGTTCCCCCCTCCCATGACTGATTTCCGCAGGCACTCACACTTGTAATGAATATGTCAACTGCCTGAAAATGCAAACACGACTAGCAGTCCTCGCTACAAATGTACTTGTAAATACATACAATAGAGACGAAAAAAAAACAGACCCGAAAGAAGATGAGTAAGAAAAACGTAAAGCCTCTATTGCGTAAAATACAAAGCAAACAGCCGCCAGGTTGTCCAAGCAGAGGGACCATCAAAGCGAGGCGTCACTTGCGCGGAGCCGCGTCGGTCCGGGGTGCCCGTGTCCTTGATGCATTTCGCCGGCCCGGGTTCCATCTCCCAGCGTGATCGATTCGCATCCATACATTTTCCACGATCGGCCCAGGTAACTAGTAGACAGGATGAGAGTGCTTAGAGTTGCGAAACAATGTCCCACTCTCGCGCTCACACGATGCAAATTACTATATATATTCTGGATGAAAGACGAGCGCTTACGAGACTCATGGTTCAGGTGGTGGACTTGCTCATCGGAGCTTACGATGCCTTTATTTAGGTACTATGAGATTGTGCAATAGAGGGACTCTTTCATTCTTTCGTAATTGAGTTTTTTGATTCTACGCTGATATACGGAAGTATGAAGGGCAGGGAAAAGGGAGATGGAGTTATCATCTTCAGTGCTGATAGCCACATCAATTGATGGAGGTTTGTGATGCGAATTGACTTCTCGCGGGCGTCAAGACGGGAGGATTGTCCGCGTTTTTTTTTTTACTATATTTTATTTCTCTTAACATTTCTCTTCTTCTTTTTCTCTTTGTGCATATCCAACATCTACGCGTGCTGTGTACATACATACATACATATACACATATAGTACGATATTACCAGGCCATAATTCACGAATGTTAATTATGCTGCCCACGAGATGAAAGCTGCCACCCTCGCTCCATGCATCTGACTGACTCTTGACCCTCCGAGGAGTCGGACTCGATGGACGGCTGTGAAAAGGATATGGAGCCTCTTGCCGCGCTCTCCGCCCACTGAGGCGGAAAAATGTTGCCGGGTACTCGTGGTTGGAAAATCCTGTCCTGGAGCATAAACTGTCTTTGCAGACAGCATATACGTGGGCTCCTTCTCGTCTGCCCGCCCGTCTCCTTCGTATCGTGACGTGGGGAACAACTCGCTTGCGTTTCAGTTATGTTCCTTCGGTGCGTAACACCGAGTTGAAGACGCAGGACTCGGCCGCCGGGTTGTAGCTCCAGGGCCGTCGTGTCCGTAATTGCGGGTGGCGTTCCGACAGGGCCCTTGCCAAGCAGACGGACCGAGAAGGCTCGGTTGGTAACTAATTTCATCGCACGTCAACTGCGTTTCCCTTCTTTGAACGTAACGTGCATGCCATAGCTATCGTGTGTGTGGACTTTCTTGCCATTTGTTGAGATTCCACGGTTTCCGTTTACATAACGGCAGCGAAACCCACCACCTTTAAGTTATTGCTAATTCATCAAAAAAAAAAAAAAAAGAGAGAGAGAGAGAGGGCTCGAGGCTGGACTTGGCTTGACTTTCAAAAAGCGAAGCTGAGGGAGAGGGGACATCCGACTTCGAGTCATCAGATCCGACAAAGTTGTTGCAGTTGTCCAATATTCTGGGGTTTTCGTTTTTGAAATGTAACAAATATAATACTTGAGAACATTTTCTTGTCTCCAGGCAGTCAAACACGTCGGAAAGCAAGGACACACTCGTACCAATTCAACACCAGAGCCTCAAAATATCTGGCATCTCTACATAGTCTTGAGTAACGGAATGTTGATGAAAAGTGAGATGAAGTTTTCATGCTGTTCAGAGGCCCGAGACCCAGAACAACCGGAAGCGTCGAATCTCTAATATCCTTGATTGGCCAACAGAAATCAGCATGTCTCGTCAATGGCAATCCAGGGCCAAAATGGACCCGCGGGAAGCTCACCGCGCGTGATGCATGGAGATGTTTGTTTACCGAGGGAGTTGATGCATAATCGCAGCATCCTTTCTGATTCGCGATGCAGCACTCACGAGGTCGAAGCGGAACAGTTGAAGCCCATCCTGAAACGAGTCAAACGCAAGCAAGTGTGTGATTTGTTGGAAAGCGATGGGTTTCTAGGTTATTTTTTTCTTTGCCTGACGACATCCGCTCACATCATCCAGTACTAGACACAGCAGGGACTTTATGGTCCGCGAACAGCAAGCTTCTAAATTATCGCTTGCCATGATTGTGTTTGAATGCCCCCCCCCCTCCCCTCTCTCGATTGAAGCAGGAAGAACGGAAGTTTGGTCTGTGTTGCTGCCTTGACTCTGGCGATTTTTCAACCTTAGGCATAACGCTCTTTTCTGATTTCTTTTGTCTTTCCAATCTGTGTCCCTTTGTTCCTTGTTTTTGGCCAGGACTTTGACGACCTGTGCGTTACTGGGCCTCGGTGGGCCAGGTGAAGCCCCTGCCACCTTTTAGAACTCTTGGTCGTTTTGAGTCGACCGAATCAATTTCCAACACCTGACTTCGATTGATAGTTGAGGAGCTGTTAGCGAGGAGGAGCGTTTTGCTCTCAACCCCCCCCTCCCCCCTCCATCCCTCCTCGTTTGTCCTTTTCCGTTTCCCTTTCTTGACTTGCTCTGACAGTCGGACGGTCCGCGGCGTGTCAGACAAACTGGAACTCGGTTGGATTAGAGTGATTTGAAGTCTGGGCATGGCGTATTTTAGCCGCCCATGTTCATGTTGCAAACAGCGGCCCGATAGGCGAGACTAGTTCGTTCATCTTTTCCTCGACAGCCGACCACTTTTCTTTTCTAGTTCGACATTATCCCTGGCGTTCATCTCCGCGCGCAAGTCGCAGTGGCCGGTTGTCGCTGATACATCGAGACGAGCTTATGTGTGCGTGCATTTTCGAATTTTTGCATTTTTGCATGCCGTTGCATTGCCACTCCCCTCCTTGTGGTGTCACGGTCCTCTTCATGAACCTACTTTCCGTCGGCCATGGGCCATGACAAAAGACAAGAAAGCCAACGACGGGCACGCATGTCACGTCTGCGGAAGCGCCTTTATTCGGCGCGAGCATTTGACGCGACACATGAGGGGCCACACGCGAGAGAAGCCCTTTCAATGTCCCATTTGCGAAAAGGTCTTTTCCAGGAAGTAAGAACAGACGCCTCTCTACCTCTGCTCCTTCCCCCTCAAGTCCAAACACTGTCGCTCCTTCCCTTCCAACAACATTGAGGCACTGCCGCTCTTTCTCATCATCCCGGATATCGCTAACATCAGACTCGCCACTCTCCTTGACAAAGCGATGTTCTTAACCGCCATGTCGCCTCTCACGAAGCACAGACGGCGGAACCTGCCTCGGTCATTTCCAGCAGAGCATGCCACCAATGCGCCGCAAACCGCGTCCGCTGCTCCCGGGAAAATCCTTGCAAGCGATGTCTGCAGCGCCGTTTGAGATGCAGCTATCCCGTGGTGGGCAGGCCGGACACGGCCAGGTGCAGCCGAGATGGAAACAGTCAAATGGAAACATCGCCGGAGTACTCCAGAGCCCATGGCATGCCCGACGAGCTGCAGCATCAGATTCAACATCACACGGTTCCGATCGCTGCCATCACGCCCATGGCGATGACGATGGCTGCGCCAATAACCACCGCCTCGGCCCATCCCGATGCGATCAGGTCTTCTTCTTCCACGATGAGTGGCAGCGGTCAGAAACCGCTCGAGCCAGATCTGTACTGCTCAAACAAAGCCCCCGACACTCAATATCCTGCCCATGTCTCCATTCCGTCCTACTATAATGAGAGATCAGCCCAAATCTCGTCGACAAACTGGATTTCTTCAGCACAATATGGCACGTCAAATTTCGGTTCCCACTGGCCACCGATGGATCTCAGCTCAGTCGACGTCAATTCCGGGTTTCCTCTTCTGTTCAACCCGGGAAATCCTTCGGTCGATACAGAATTCGTCGGGGAAATGACCCAAGGCCGAGGCCAGGGACAAGGGTCGTCGGCGAGTTTCCTACCTACGCACGTTTCTTCCGTCAGCAATTTGCAGGCCACGATAGCAAGAAAGCATAAGCACCAGCAAAGTCCTTCTGCAGAGTCTCGAGGCACCAACCAAAGTGCTGTATCTCAAGGGAGTAATACATACTATGTGGATGGTGGCGGTGCCAGAGCACCCTTCAATCGCGCTTTCGGTCAAGGGCGACTTGAGTCTATCAAGTCGAGAGCGAGCAACTATCATTCATCGCCTCCGAATTTCGGTTTACCTAACCGCGAAATCCTGCATCCCAGCGATGATTCCATATTGGCGTTTGAACCCCTTCAAGTATCCGAGGGCTACTACAACTTCATGGTTCAGGCAGCCCGAGACGAATGTCATGGCCGATCTCTTCAGGTGGATTGGTCGCTTTTCCCATCCTTGTCGCAGACGAGAGAGTTGGTCCAACTTTATGCAGACAAGTTTCACCCCGTTTTCGCTTTTCTCGCCAACTTGACCTTCTCTTCACAGGCCGATGACAATTGGATTCTACTCATTGCGATTACTACATACGCCGCAACATATACCCCAGGCCTGACAGGCAGCCGGCAAGTTCGGTTGTTGCAGGATTTGCTGCGATCGCTCTTGACTTTATGGAGAGATGAGGATGTTCAAGCCGGTCTCCAAACGCAATGGTCACCGTCGTCTGTGGAAGCTTCATGTGGCCAATTCGAGACTCGGTACAGATTATCCATTTTGCAGGCCAGCATTCTGAACTTGATGTGTATGTTACGCACGGGGGATCATTCTTTGATGCAGCGTGTTTTTATCGAGAGATTTTACCTTGTGGAGGCTTGCCAGAGGCGACAATTAATTGCTCGACCGGTATCAGCCTTTGACGATGCGTCTAGCATCCGCCACCGTGACGCCGAGACGAGGGCAGGCATGATGATCTGGGTATGTTTTTTTTGTTGACATAACTCTTCTTCAAACTCGAAATACATATTCTGACCTGTCGTCAGCTCCTAGACTCCATGCTGCCATATCAATTGGGTTGTGAACCATTGCTCCAGATCGTGGACATGCAAGCCCCCTTGCCCACCCATGACAATCCTTTGGGGAGAGTCACAGGCCAACAGCCTCTACAGACGGCGGAGTCAGACGAAGCAAGTATGCGAACACGATTCCAGAAATGTGCCTTTTTTTTTCTCATTCAGTAGTTACTGGGGAGTGGCCTTACTCGACTAACTTATCTTTTGTGTGACACGCAGCAACGATATTGGATGCCCTTGAACTACTACACATTGAGAAACGCCTTCCGAGAGTCAGTGAGCTTGGCATAAAATTGGTCATATATGCCATTTGCAGGAACATGAAAGAGTTATCGGTCAGGAATCGCGTACAACTTCAGTCATGGACGCCTACGGCACAGGCTCAAACCCGCGCAGAGTATCCCGTCACAGCCGAAACGTGGCCGCCGGCTACGGAGATGCTCTCGCATTGGCGAAACAGTGCTTGCGACTGTCTGGACATTGTTCATTGGCGTGCGAACAGCAAGATTGCCGAAGCTGCTGGATGGGAGCATAGCACCATCTATCACCTACATTTCGTGCGGCTTCTTCTACTATCGCCATTGAAGCAAATCCAGACCATTGCTGCCGCATCGAGAAGTCAGATGCCAGCGCAGCAGACGAGCGAACTTGAGAACAGGGAGATATTCGCAGCTCGGAACCACGTTTTACAGTGGGCGGTTCGCGATCAGCACAAGGCTAGACTTGCCGTCGTACACTCGGGCGCATTGCTGTGGCATATTCGCCGCTTCAGTACCTACAGTTTCTCAGAGCCCTTTGGAATCTACAGTGCGACACTGATCATCTGGGCATACAGTCAATGTGTTATCGTAAAGGAGGCAGGTTTTGTGGCGCGATGGAAAAGTGAGGAAGAAGCAACAGCTGCTGCAGTCGGAGGAGCGGCAAACAATATTTGTGGAAAAGATGCTAATGCGGATGCTGCTGCGGCTCCTGCTGCGAACGCACCCGAAGCCGCCACAAAATATCGAAATCCGGATGAGTGCCCAGAAGCGTCTATTATCCAGTTTGATCGGCCATGCGACGACGAAATTATACAATCTTTTGTGCTCCACGGCGCGGCCATGTCGGCGCGCATGCAGGGGGTTGGCAACATACACAAGCGCGGAGCACCGAGCAAGATTCTCAACGAAGGGTTGAAGCTATTGCGTCGAGTGCAGGACAGCGACTTGGATTTAAGCTTGTTTCTTGAGGACGAAAGGGAGACGGGGGGCGTTGATGCTGAACATCAGGGACTGAAGCTGGAGCAGTCCTATGCGATATTACTCGAGGACATGATGAAGTCGTTATGATTTATTTTCTCGGTTGACAGGTTTTCACCGAAAGTCTAAGAGAGGCTGGCTGCCCTGGAAGGTGGATATGGGATGGATGTTGACTTGTGTGAATATGACGAATCGTCTCTTTGTGTCAAGCCTAGATTTTACTCTATACGTGACGGAGAGAGTCGTATATGAGAAGATGAAAAGACAAGCCGGGCCTTTTTCCAAGTTCCGCCACGGCGTGAATGCAATCCACCTTGGCGATTCGACTTGCGCGCACCCCTCACAAAGGCTCACCCGCGGAAACACAGCAGATGGATGGCCGGGCGAGGCAGGTCGTAGGTTGATTCCGCAACCTTTTACGCCAATGTGCGGCAAACTGTTCGGCATTGCCTGGACATGACGGTATGTACGTGAGTGTGTAGGCAGGGCTGGACAAGACAGGCGAAAAGCCGGGCCGGAACATGCAGCGCGCGACGAGGATCGACGCGGAAAGGAGACATTGGCTAGGAAGAAGTTGCTTTGGTGTGAGTATATGGTATGCATGCATGTATGTGCATTCCATCATCCATTGCCAATACGCTAGCCGACTCGTCGCAGTTTATGCGCATTTCCTTTCCGCTGCGTCGAGACCTCGTGCTCTCGCCATCACACTGGCTGATCCTGCCGTTTTCCCCGCGAGTGCTTCTCAAAGGGTCTTCGTTGGACGAGCGACGTTGGTGTGATTGAAGGCGATCTACATACACACACCCACTGTATGTATGTACACTTTCCTCGATTGAACCCGTCCAGACGCCAGACATCTGTGCGCGAACCCGTGCGCGCGAGACGCGTGCCACGTGCGTGGATGCGTGGGCCGGGGCGTGGATGCGAACCAAAGAGCCGGCCTTTTGTGCATGGTGGGCTCTGTCCCTGTCGTGCTGGTTTTTCTTCTTTTTTTTTCTTCTTTATTGCTCCCCCTTGTCTCTCAGCAACCATGCCACGTGGTGTCCGACAACGTGTGGTCCAATCATGTCCGCAGGCCAGTAGAGATGGAATATCTTGGACTCTACGTTTATAAGAATACACGTTAATAAGTCAGGGGAACAAGAATAAGGAATAAGTAAAGAGAAAAGGGGGAATTGTTTATATGTTATGTACCTACATATGTACATGTAGGTATCTTCCCGCTAAGCAAAGAGGAAAAAAAAACCTAACCCATGCCCCGCTCCAATCCCTCCAGCCCACAACGACCCCCCGCTCGCCTCAAAACCAGCCAACTCGGCACAAGCTCATTCAACCATCTTCTGATCCAATAGGAAAGAAAAAAACCAAAAAAAAACACTCCCAATTCACCCATCTCGAGATATCCAGCCTTACCAGGAATCCACCCCGCCGGCCCACTACCCTCAACTTGTCGGCAAAACAACCCCAACAAACACTAACGAGACCCCTTGTTCGCCTTTCCCCCCCGATCCCACTGACATAGAACAAACGTTTCTTTTCTTTCCTTCTTTCCTTTTTTTGCTGTAAATGTGTTTACTTTTGAATTGCATTTTGTTTCTTGTTTAATGTTTTATTCTTAATAATCACGTCCACTACCGTGACATCACCACTCTTATTTTTTATTTTTTTAATTGTTTTTGTTTAAAAAAAACACAAAAACCACGACAGCATCTGATTCTGACGTCCCCCAACAACCGAAAGCGAAACAGCGACAGGATACCCATTCTCCTGCGGTGTCCGCGTAACCGCTTCGACTTCATCATGACGGCCCTGGACAAGGCGAGGGGCGTTTTCTCGCTGGGGACGAATCGCTGGGATCCGACGCATCGGTTTGAGACGTCGTGGTTGTTTTCGCCGTGGGTGCTTTTTGGGATCCGGTTGCTGATTGTAGGTTTTTTTTTTGTCTTTCTCTTTTTCTACGATTCAATTCCTCTGAGGATCCTTTTCAGCGGAAAAGAAATAAAGATTCGGCAAAAAAAAAAGGGGCGGGGTGAGAGAAGATCAAAACGACTAACCCGTGTACAGTCCCTCTACTCATTCACAACCCTCTTCGTCATCATTGGCTACACCTGCGCCAACGCCTCCTTCGGCGGCTGCGCAACCGTGCGCAGATCCTTCTCCTACTTCACCGTCCTCACGTACTGGGGTCTGGCATTCTACTTCGCCGTCTCGGCCGCCCACACGCTGAGCTACGCGCGCGCGCGAGGCCAGCAGTCCGCTCGCGCGTCCTCATCGCCGACATGCCTCCTCGACACGCTCCCGCGCGCGCTCCAGGCGCTCCACTCCCTCTTCTACACTACCGTCACGACGCTGCCCCTGCTCGTCACAATCGTCTACTGGGCCGTCCTGTACAAGGGCCTCTGGTTCGACTCCGAGTTCGACGCCTGGCACAATCTCTCGCAGCACGCGCTCAACTCGGGCTTTGCGCTCTTCGAAATCGCCCTCACGCGCGTCGAGGAGCCGCCTTGGGTTCACGTCCTGTGGCTCCTGTGCATCCTGCTCGGGTACCTGTGCGTGGCGTACCTGACGGTCGCGACCCAGGGCTGGTACACGTATAGTTTTCTGGACCACAGCGTCCTGGGCGGGAGGGCTTACGTGGCGGGCTACGTGGTCGGCATTGCCGTTGGCGTCGTCGTCGTCTTTGGCGTCGTGAGGGGGCTGATCTGCCTGAGGAGGTGGGCTACCGAGGTCAAGCTGGGGATGGGCGCCGAGTATGTCGCCGAGGGGGCAACTGGTGCTGATGATGGTGTCGAGATGGCTGCTGTCGGGGATAAGGTGGCCTGAACGACTATTTCTGTTCCATTATTTTCCCACGATAGCGGCCCTGGGGGTTTTTTTTTTTTTGGCATCTCTTTGACTTTGTTTTGGAATTTACGTTTCCTGTGTCCTATATCCTGTTTCCTATTTTCCTTTTTTACATGTACATCTTGAACGTCATATTCCTGTTCTTCCCATAATGGAGCCCAAAGGGCTTGATCGACGAGAATGGGCCTCGGCCGCGCGTGGACTGGCCTGGACGCGCGTGCCCTCTTAGACCTATTTAGATAGCAACTTTACAGCGTCCAGTGCGTACTACGTGCACTCCCGACGCCTCATAAACACGAGAATCAACCAGACATTCTTCATCGAGCCAGGGATCCAGGCCGTGCTGGCTCATCGCAGCACGTTTTGTCTCACATGCATGCATAGTAGCGTGACGCGGCCTCTGCACAAGAACACTGCGCCGACATCATCATCATCAATGGCCAACAAGACTAGAATTACCCAACTACAAAGCACCATCCATGGTTCAACCTCAGCACTTCACCGTCGTGCCCTTGCGCTTCTCCGACTCTCGTATCTCAAACATGATTTGGATGCCGACAAAGATACACGGACACGCGACGAGCAGGAAAACCAGGCCTATGTTGAATTCTTGTTTAGCGACATTATCTCAGAAGACAGCTTCCAGAGGACTTCCAGAGGAATACCTCAGACGAAAACCTCCATCAAAAGCCCTTGAAAGACAAACAAGATGAAAAGACGAAAAAAAAAGGGACAGACGTACCGGACCATTCGTGCAGAATGCCTTTGACAATGCTCTGCAGGCCGTCTAGGCCGACCGCAAAGCCGACGAGGTTGGCCGCCATCATCATGAGGACATTGGCAACGGCGCCCACGCAGCACAGCATGCGGTACTCTGTCGGCCTGCTCTCCCACTTCCGTCTGGGGAAGAGGTACGCGGCCGTCCACTCGGGGACCATGAAGAGCACAATCAGCCATCCCCAGATCAGCAGCCGTAGCTGGATGTCGTGCCAGAGGGCCACAAAAGTGAAGACGGCCAGGTACGTCAGGACGGACCTGGCCGCGGCGGCCCACCCGGCAAAGGACGCGCCCCCGAGCGGGACGAACAGGTAGCGGACCAGCCAGCGGTTGTAGGAGCGGTGCCAGGCCCGCCAGAACAGCTGCGTACTGTAGTTGTTGCTGACGCAGCGCACCATGTTCTCCGGGGGGTCGACACCGTCCACGAGGGCCCAGAGGCGGAAGAGGCGCCACGGGAGCAGCAGCTTCAGCCAGATGATGTGGAGGTTGAAGTACGACAGCAGGCTGAGCTGGGCGGCCGTGTAGTCTCCCCAGACGGGACTGGCCATGCTGATGGCGCCGACGTAGTCAAAATGGAGGACGAGCTCCATGGCGAGTAGAACGAGCAGGAACCGAATGCCGTAGCGAATTGTGCGCCATGTTTCGATGCTGGCCGCCCGGAACTTTTGCTGCGAAATGTAGTCGTTGAACGTCAGGATCGGTCCGGCCAGATACAGCGGCGCATAGATGGCATAGGCGACATAGTTTCGAAACGAGTAGTCGTCGGGTTCGGCGGATATCGTGACGCGATCGCGCTCGGACAGATTTGCCGGGTCAAGCTGTTTCTTCTTGTGCACATTAGCGACGGGCGCGAGAGCGGCTGGTTATACAAAGGGGTTCAGATTATTCCGAGCATTTTGGCGTGGGATGTTTTCGGAAAGGTATACTGCTTGAATTCTCCGCCGCTTACCTCAATCGAATCGACACTCCTCTTGTTGGTGCTCCAATAGTAGTCCATGTTGTAGCTGATGAGTCGCAAAATGGTTATGTTGAACAGCACCTCCCACCGCGCATGGATCCCGCCAAAGCTATCCAGCCAAGCACCAGTGCGCATCAGGGGCGAGTCCGTCAGCTCTCCAGACGCCAGGGTAGTCGGCTGCGGCGGAGAGAAGTGGCTCGCGACATGGCGCAGAGGGTAGCCTGCGCACAGTTCGTTGGCGAAAAGCGTGGCAATGTTAAACAGCCAAGTCGCAAGGGGCACATGCCTGCGCGGAAGCTTCCTGCCGATTTGGAAGTTGAGGTACAAGATGATGAGGACTTTGGCGGCCGAAACGCCGTGCAGGACAACCAAGAAGAGAATGGCGAAGAAGAAGTCGAACGAGGCCCGCTGCTCCAGTCGTTGTCGGGCAGAATCGCTTGTGTTTGTGCGGCCTTGACCTCTTGTTGTTGTTGTTGTTGTTTCGCCGGCGGGCTGGTAGGCCGAATTCCAGACTCTTCGTAGAAGCGGGTGGAGAAGCAGCAGACCGGCCATGTAGGCGAGGTTGCTTCGGAAGGTGTGATATTGGGCGTCGGAGACATCGATCTTGCGACCGGGAATCCAGCCCGGAGACAGGAAGCGCTCGTACTTGTGGTATCGTGGGTCGGAAGCTATGGGCGGGGGTTTGTTTTTTGTTCACACGCGGCATCTCGTCAGTGTCGCTTGGACTTTGGCATATATGGATGCGTGAGCGGGAGCCGGGCAGAACGACGCGGGGTTTGCGAGAGGACAAGAGTCTTTGCACGGGGATGACGGTGCTACGTACGCCTCGAGACACTGTATGCCGTCCAGAACATGCAGGGCACGGCAAGCGCAACTACTAGGTAATACAGGAGAAACTCGGGCGTCTTCCACTTGGACGGCTGAGCCTGGGCCTGGGCGGCGCGGGCGTCTTGCTTGACGGCATGGGCATCGTGTCGCGATTCAATGACGGCTCGGTACGGGGTGGAGGACGATGTCAGGAAGCGGGTGTCGAGGGTGTCGAGGTCGTAGACGTTGCGAAGAAACGAGAGGATGCCCATGATGGGGCAGGGCGCCTCGTCGTCGGACGGGACGGTGGACGGGGGACAGAGGACAGAGGACGATGAAGGTGGAAGGTTGATGGACTGATGGACTGGTGGACTGAGTGGAAGACGGGAGTTTGTGTCAGGCGAGGCTGCTGGGCGTGCCTGGCCCGACCTGGCGTGGGGCGTCTGAGATTCCCGGATCCTCGGCTGATCCGCACATGCTACGCACCAGACTCGCACCACCTAGCACGCGCCACTCGCCTCACACCCACCACCCGCCACTCGCCACACACCCACCACACGCCACTCGCCACACCGCACCACACTGGTCCGACTCTACCAGCTCAAACATCATCGCCAAATCCGTCCCTCTCTTCGGCCTTTTGCATCCCCACAAACCCGCCTTCGTCAGTTCTACAATCTCCATTCTTTGACGTCTATTCGTCTCACCTCCGCGTTGTCCAAGCCCTCGTCGCCCGTACCGTCCCCGTCTCCCACATTCCTCGCACCCTCCGCATCCCACTCAACCCCAATCGGTTCATGATTCCCCGAAAACCTCTCCCCCCCAAGCCACAGCTCGAATCTCAGATCCGCTGCCTCCACCGCGATGCGCACCTCAAACTCGCATACATAATACCTGTAGCCCCTGGAGAAGCAGCTCCCGCGCTTCTGCTTGGCCACCAGCTGATGCTGCTGCACGCCGTCGAGGTTGCTGGTCACGCGACAGAGTCTGGTCGCGCCGGCTGGTTCGGTCAGCGGTATCACGCAGGTTTATATAGTAGTTGGTATGTTGATAGCATAAGAACAAAGCAAAACGAAGAGGGACGGGATCTTGGTGATGATGTGAGGGGTGTGCAAACCGGCGTTGCTTTTTTTGTTTTTGTTTTTTTGCTCCTTACCTTGCTTCAAACTGCTGGGCAAAAAAGACGGCTCGTTCTGAGAAACGACAATGTCTGTAACAAAAGACCGTTTCGCGTCTCGCTGCGCGATATGGAACTGGAACGTTTTGATCAGCGGCATGTTTGTATCGATGGTGTCGCCCTGTGTCATGCCATTTGTTAATACTTTTGTGTTTCTGTTTCTGGTTGTTTTCTCTCTTTCTCTTTTGTTAATTTCATAATCCTTATTCTTGCCTCCCCCCCCCTTTTTTTCTTCTTTTTTTTCTTAAAAAAAAACATCTTAGAAAACCCACCTTTCGAATCATCCACTCTATCTGATTCACAGCCCACAACTTCTTGCCATCAAACGGATCCCGAATCACCTCTTCGTTGAAATGGCGCGCCGGCGAGTACGCCTCCCGCACGATGACGCCGTAGCTCGCGCGGGCGACGCGCGTCGCGACAACGGGCACTGAGGTCTCGCTGTCCATCATCTGCTGCTGCTCGAGGAGAAGACCACGCACGACGACGAGCTGAGGGTCCTGGCAGGGGATGACCGTCGTCCGCTTTGCGTTGGGGTGCGCCAGAGCGGCGAGCTGCTGCTGCATGGTCTGTCGGACGTAGGCGGAGCTGCCTAGGCCTCCTGACAGGATGATGAATTCCTGCGGGCCGAGATTGTGAGTGGGGGGGTTCCTTGTTCTTCTTGTATTCTTTTTTTACTGTCTTATATTTATATATAGCTATATTTAGCCATATAAAACGTGTTGAAGCGTCATGCCTGTATCGTGTGATCCGAGCAGATTCAAAGCGCAAAGGGTGTTGTTACAAGAGGATCCAACCAAAACACGTTGAGGCGATATTCGTGCCAAGTTCGTTTATAAAAGAAGAAAAGAGTGGTAGAGAGAAAAAAGAGAAAAAAAAAACATACCACTTGGTCCGTCATCCCCTTCTCCAAAAGCCAGTCGAGCTGCTCCCTCGTCTGCCTCATGACCCCCTCAATCTGCAGGTCAAAAAGGGTCTGGATTTCGAGTCTGGATTACATCATTAACAAACCAGGATACAAAGCCAACACTCCTCTTGTCATTTGCCCGTCATTTCAGTCTCACACCACCATCGGGGTGGACGGGCAGGAAGGGGGGGAAACGCGCTCACATGCTGAAAAGTAGACGCCCATTCTCGATTCCCGCCCCCGCGTGCGTCAGGTCGTGCGACACGCCGTCCATCTGCATCCGAAACACAGGCTGCATGTACGCCCTCTCGCCAAACTTGTGCTTGAGGGTCCGGAAGTGATGGCTCCGGGCCATGCGCGCGGCGCAATCCACGGGCAGACGGCGCCGGAGCTCGGCCCGGCCATCACCACCGCCACCACGATCAGTGTCGAGGGCGAGCTTCTGCTCCACGAGACGCACAAAGGCGCGGTCGATGAGCGTGGAGCCGACGCCCACGCCCCTGACGGCAGCAACCTGCGTTAGCTGCATCTGCGCGGCCGCCGCCTGCCGGACACGCATGAGAGCCAGGTCCGTGGTACCGCCACCGGCATCGACGGCCAGGAACAAGCTCCCGGGTCGCAAGGCGAGGGCGCTGGCCCCGAGCGTCGCGACGGCAGCGGCCTCGGCCTCGGTGAGATGGACCTGGGCCGAGTGTCGCGGTCCCTGGACGCCGAAGCCGGCGTTGCGGATGATGCCCTTGAAGGTGTTGATGACTTGGATCCGCGTCCACGTCGTGGGCACGCTGAAGAGGAACAGCACCGCCATGTCGGTCCAGCTGCGTCCTATTTGCATCTCGATTGTCTCCCGGACATGCATGTATACCTGGGCCAGGAAGTCCGTGGCAAACCTTTGCGCCTCGTCCACGTTTTTCGGGGCCCGAGGGATGCCTTGCGCGGCGTCGAGATTGGCATTGTCGATGAAGAGCTTGAAGAATTCGCGGCGGATTTTGCCCGAGGACTTGGTGTTTCTGTTGCTGCTGCTGCTCCTGTCACTATTGTCGTCGTTCTTTTCCTGTTCATCGTCTTCTTTTTGTTCGTCGTCGTTTTTATTCTGGTCATCGTCTTCTTTCGGTTCGTCATCGCCGCCGCCGCCATCCTCATCCTCGTCCTCATCGTCGCACATGAACCCCCACGACGAGAGCGTACCATCAGCATTATAAACCACCGTTGACGGAACCTTGCGCTCGCCCCGATCGCCGCTCCCAGGCCAGTCGTTAATCACCTGAATCGGCGTGCGGGACGTCCTCCACCCCACGCCTAGGACGCTGTCAGAAAATGTCCTCAGTGTCGAATAATCGGACAGAATGAACGAAGAAGCACGAGATGATTGTTCGAGGCCGTCTGTTCTTTTACGCACCCGTGTACGTGGTGCCCAGATCCACCGCGACGACAATGTCGGCGTGGCAGCTCATCGCGGTTCACTCAACACGCGGTCTACTTGGAGCTTGATGTCATGAAAGGCCGAGGTTGATCGTTCCTCTCTCTTGTTCTCTCTCGGTAAATCAAACTGTTATCTCTCGTAGATCAAACAATGAAACATGAAAATTAAAAAAAAAGAAACGAAAATAAAGAAAGCAAAAGAACATTCTGTAATTTGCAATTTCAACCGCAAGCAACGCCCGCCTTCAGCCACCGCGAACCCCCTGTCCTGTCCGTGGGAAACACGAACCAACGGCTGAGCACCAGACGAGACGAGACCAACATCTGCCAGCTAGACCCGTGCAAGATGGGCCAACATGCGCTCGGTACGCGTAGTGATGCTGCATGTAACCTTGTTGTTTGCTTGAAAAAAAAAAACATAGGCATCGACTCCAACGACCGCTCACCTATAAATTTTGTCGACCACTTTGAAGCAAACAACGGCAATCAATTAATCTTGGCTTTCAGATTATAGGAGGCCATTCTAAGCTGGGCTCTTGCAGAGAAAAACGCCGGACACCAGACACTTTTGGTCCCATTTTGCAGCCCGTGTTGGGTCTGCCTAAATATGTAGTTTTTATTGTTTTTTTTTTAAAAAAAAAAAACCCCCCGTAGGTCCCCGCGATATGCAGTGCGTGACCAACAGCGCGTTACAAAATACAACAAAACCGGGCGTTCAAGTGAGCACCGTGGAAACCCGCTCCCCTCGTCTATTGCCCTTGTTTTGTACCTTTTACTCGTTGGACAACAAACTCTTCCAAACTTCCGCTCTTTTGTATTTGAAGCACGCACGAAACGCTGCCATCGTTTTTCGCATAGAGGAAAGCTCTTGCCATGGCTGCTGCTCCTGTCAAGTCGGGGCAGTTGCCTGCTCCGATTGAGTCGTTGACTGCTCCGACTGAGTCGTTGCCTGCTCCGATTGAGTCGTTGCTTGCTCCGATTGAGACGTTGCCTGCTCCGATTGAGTCGTTGCCTGCTCCGATTGAGACGTTGCTTGCTCCAATTGAGTCGTTGCCTGCTCCGATTGAGACGTTGCTTGCTCCAATTGAGTCGTTGCCTGCTCCGATTGAGACGTTGCTTGCTCCAATTGAGTCGTTGCTTGCTCCGATTGAATCGCTGCCTGCTGCTGCTTCCATTGCACGCGGCAGGTTTGTCGTCGCAGGGCCAAGCGTCGCCTCCTCTTCGGTTGAAGCACCGATCATTCGACCGGGAGATTCCTCGGCAGGCCAAGTTTCTCACACCACTTCGCCTGTTTCGAGCAAGACCGCTTCCGCCGCAGTCGAGATCACATACACCACTGCTGTCTCAGCTACCAACACCCCCGGAACGCCCGGCGCAATGTTTGTGATAGACTCTACGAGTTTCGTGAGTGCAGCGAGCACCACAGTGTCGTCTGCTTGGACGGAACCATCGGCAGCTTTGCTCATGCCAGCTTCGAGTTCGCCCGGCGGCCTCGGAGCTGGGCAAGTCGCTGGTATCGCGATCGGATGCGCCGTGGCGGGATTACTAGCAGGTCTCGTCGCGGCGTGTGCTTTGCTCCGACGAAGGAGTCAATATGCCAATGTGGCGAACGCAATGGTTTTTCATGACGAAACAAAGGATTCTGCTACGGAGACAACGGTTCAGGTCATTGGCGGCGGTAACGGCAACGGCGACAGAAAGACAGACAACGAAATGAACCGCACGAATGGTATCCAGCTCAACCATTTCCTCCTGGAAGCAACTCCAGATCGAGACATTGCGCAGGAAGTGCAGTCGCTGGGGGAACTCATACACCAGCACGTCGAAAACTACTACCACACGAAGCCTGTCCTTGCCAACACTCAGAGTCTTTCCGCGGCTCTTGCAAGCCTTGGCTTTTCCAGCGATGCAACGTCGAGTCGCTCGTCGATTCCTGCGCAAAGCATGGCAGTTTTGTGCCAAGATGCCGACACCCGACTCGTGGGACTACGCCACGTAATCATGCGTGCCGCATTCAGCAGCATAGACTTTGACTTACAACACGGGTGCAGTAACATCACAGAGGGAGGCGGCAGCGGCGGCTCACTTCCTTCCTTGCTTCCCGAGCCCATGGTATCGTTGCTGCGGACGATGCCGGCGCACGAAGAGGAGACGGGCGATGGTAACGCCCAGGACGGCAAGGCACCAGACGGAGCGACAGCAACAACGGCAGCACTGCGCGAGTGGCGCCGTCTGTCGGCGTTTCTGCTTCACCCTGAGCGCCATCTCCGGACGGCACTGCCGGTTCGAGAGGCGGCAGCGGCGGAGCAGGCGCAAAAGCTAGCACAGAGGCTCAACGTGCTGCTGAGCCATTTTGTTGAGACTGCGGCTGGAGCAGCGCCGCGTCAGGAGAGGCATTTACAGGCGGTGCTTTTGGAATGCGCCACGCTGGGAAACGTGCTTCTCTCCCATCCGAGTGACTGGCGGCTGGTGGTGGATGACGATGCTTCGTCGTCGGCGTCGTCGTCGTTGCCAAGGAGGCGGGCGGTGGTGGTGGAGGCTGGGCTGGACAGGCTGGGCGACCGGGACGGGCCGCGCTACCGGCGCCCGCAGAGGGTTGTTGAGCCGGTGGTGGTGTACTGCAGCTTCTAGGTAGTCGCCGTCTGTTGTTGGCTCGCTCGATGTGTAGGCACCAGACCGGTGCTGGCGCCGTGTGCAGTTGGAAATTGACGATGGATGGATGGATGGAGTCAATGTTGGATTCATTCATTGCCATGTCCATGATTGTTGGCTGGACCTTTGCTTAGATGTCATACAATTGGCCAGCAGGCTCTTCGCGTGGGGCCCACTGCTGCCGATCCCTGCTTCAGAGTGGAGCCGACCTCGCCCCCCAATTCAAGCTGGCACCTTTGAAGAAACAGGAAAGACCAACCCGTGTGATTGAGTGAGTGCCAACCACCAACCACTCAAGGCGCCAGTTCGAGCCTCGACATCCAAGCAAACGTGCAAGCAATCCAGACCAGACCAAACCGGAACTTGTGCGTGCATGCATGCAACATACAAAACCAACCATGACCGGGCATGGATGATGCGAACCAGATAGATTGCGTTGCATGGCTGCGACAAACAAGTCCTGTCACTTTTTTTTATGCTCGGCATCGGTGCCGCTTTGATCGCCGCTCGCGATCCGCGAACTGATCCTATTCTCCGGTACTATTTGCCTCCATCTACCGTCGACCGAAAACATCAAGGCCCGCAACCCGTCCAACTCTCACCGTCATGTAATCAGATGCCCGATTGCCGCTCCCGAATGTCCTCACTTGACTTCTGCCACCTCTCTGTCTCTGCCAGCGTCCAAGGGCACAAGACATGAAGGCCCTCACCACCCTTCGCCAAGGTATCCAGTGCATCCACCTCCTCAACCCCGTCGCCCATACCAGCCGAGTTGAGGACGACATCCGCCGCTGTCTGGATCTCGTCCTGACCTGCCACCGAGACCTCCAGCTGCTCATCCATCTCCGCAACCAGCACCTCCGGTTTCTCCAACATGTTGTTCCCAGCCATGTCCTCGAGCACATCAACCATGTCATTGACACGGCCAACCAGGGCCTAGCCGAGGCGCGCCGCATCATGGAGAAGTGTCGTCCCAAGGCTCATCGCGACATGAAGACATCCAGGTACAGCCATTTCGAGTGGATGGTGTTTTCGGCGGCCGACTTTCGCGCCCAGGAGCCCGAAATCAATCGCCAAAATGCCGCCGTGCTGGCTGAGTTGAGCTATCTCCGGCAAATCACCAGGCAGTCGCTCCCGAGTTGCTCTACAAATGGCCATGATCTAGCTGCGCCTGCAGGCACTGCTGTGGCAGAGGTGGTCGAAGGGTGTAAGTTTACCGGTCGTGCTTTTCTGTACCTGGGGAGCTGCAATTGGGGTCATGTGCTAACAACGGGTTTCTTTTTGGAAAGTAGTCTCTAGGAGCACGTGTTCTTCGCCTGCGTCGGCACTGGCGACGACGTCCACGCCAAGCCCGGGACCTACTTCGCAGGTCAATTTTACAAACTACTGCGATCTGCCCGAGCCGTTGGTTCCTAATGCGGTGCCCTGGACGGCTAGGACGTCTTTGGCGCTGTCCTCGTCGCCGTCTACTTGTGTCGTGACGGACAGCGAGGAATCTGCTCCCTCGATAGTTGTCCTGGGTGCCATGGATGAAAAGAGCCTACTTGTTCTATTTGGAGATTAAGAATCTCGAGAGGACGTGGTTCGACTTGAATTTCCTCTTTCTGTCTTATTCTCATGTATGAAATAGCCGGGATGGTTCGAGGGGGCAAGCTCCCTTTTCTGGTCCAGTAGCCAGTCGTCCCTCCCTGATAATGGTGATTAATAGGCTCGCAAGGTGCATGCGGAGCGGATTTAATGTAATTCAATGACTAGTTTTTCTTTGCTCCATATTTCTGTTGACCTGCTGGCGTTTGCTGATGCTGTTACTAGACTTTGCGGAGGCGATGTAGAGCTTCAAATGATTATGGCTTCTGGCAGCGGCATCTCAATTTCAGTGTCGCTTTTTTGCTTTTCGTGAGAGGGGAATGGTTCTACTGACTGACCGTGCCTGCAATAACTAGGTAGTCATTGCAGGCACGGTCAGCAGAAGTCCTCTTGTGGGCTGGAAAAGATGCACATTTACAGCTCACGTCGATCCGTTTGATTCAGGGCACACGTCTTTAACTACCCCGGTTCACAGCACCCACGGCTCAGAAATCCTCAACTTGGCGACCAATAAATATATATATATATAAGTGCATATGTCAGGCTGCCTATCCCTCCATCACGGAAATACTCGCACCAGCTTATCCCTCTTCCACAGCGCCGAGAACCAAGGAATTTCGCAGCTATGGAGGGCCAAGCTGCTACGCCAAAGCAATACCAGCATTACATACCGCGTTTTCTGTTGAACAACTTTTCTCATCCCTTTCAGCCCGGCGGTAAAAGCGAAGCAACTCCTCCTGTCTCTCAGCATGGCCCGTCGCGACATAAGGGAACGAAGAAAATACGGCGTGGCGAGCCCGTAGTCAACCGCGTCGACATGTCCTCTGAAACAGCCGTCATTACAGAAACGCCCGTACGAAGCGTCTTGGGCGACTTCAACATGTATCAGAACGCGGGCATCTCGTCTCGGGAGCAGAACAGAATAGAGCAGAAGCTCAGCCGGCTCGAGTCAGATGCCAGTGCGATATTCCGCCGCATCCTCGCGGCCTTCACTGCGAATCATGATGGCCTGTGGCTCACGCGGGAGGAGAGAAACCTGATGCGCAAGTTTCTGTTTGTTATGAAGTACCGGAGCTCGGCCATCTTTGAACGCTTCCGCCACGAGACAATGGCGACGTACGTGGGCGATGACAAGGAGCAGCTGAAGACGTACATGCAGCAAAGAGGCTTTTCGAGACCCATCGACGTGTGGCTGGACAACCTCGACAAGTTCATCGACGTACAGATGGATGCGGAGATGAGATGGGCACAGGAACTGCCGCGGCGCACGTATCCCCTCGACGCGTATTGGGTCATTATGCATTGTCAGGCCAGCTACATGACCATCTGCACCCCCTCTTCCAGCGACGCCGAGTTCTTCGTCTCAGATAACATCTACAACATCGTCGAGGGTCCGCACCAGGTCTTCATGGACACGGAAACCGGCAAGCTCAAATGCAACCTGTGGTCAAGCCTCCACGAATTCGCCCCGGTCTCGCCCCGGCTTCTCATCGTCCTCCGCAGCTACCTTTTCCCGTGCCCGGAAGAAGACGCCGCAGATGCCCGCGTGAAATTCTTCCGGGAAATGTCCAAGTCCATACACGAGTCCCAGTTCGGACCTCTCTCCGAGTCCTTGCTGGCCGATCTACCTGTCAGCAAAGCCCGCAACAACTACTCCGAGATCGTGGACGGTGTGCTCCGTCCCGTGCAAGGCAGGACAGGGCCCACGCACCACGACCGCCATTCCTTCTTCTTCAGCTTCTTCCCTCTCGACAACACCCATGTTGAGCGCATCAACGGCGTGTTCTTGGACAACGCGAGCTCCTGTACCAGCCTGGTGTTTTGTTCCGAGGCTGCCTTTCGCGATTCCCTGGCGCGGTACATGGCGGACGGCAAGTGCTTCCCCAAAAAAATTGGGTTTACGCATCCTGCTACGAGAATTTGTTTGGCCAAATTCTCAGCACTGCTCGGCCGGCGTGGCATGGAGACTCGGCCCCCTGGGGACAGCATTTCGTTGATGCGAGAAGCGCTGCGGTATGTGCTGGATGGGAATCATGCTGCGCCGTTCATGAAGGTATACCAGATTTTAGGTAAGGGACGGTTATATCTCTTTTCTACTCCATGTCTCCCTGCCCCCTTCCTCCTTTCTCCCCCCTCCCCCTTTGCTGAATATATCAATCTCTAATTCATCAACTTACCACCACATCCAGGCGGCTCGAAAGAAACCCTGCCCAAAGACATGGACCAATCTATTCGCATGTTCAGACTGCGTGTCAAAATCGACGCCTGGTCCCACGGCGTCGACGAACGAGTGCGACAGAACAACCGCAACGCTCTTGTTGAGCATTTCCTCACGATGCCCCGCCGTCGAGTGTGGCTGTATCTCAAGCGCTGGAGATTAATGTCTCTACAACTTGACGGCTCTGACCTGCGAACGCACTTGGAAATGTCTACTGTGGATAAGCCGGAAGATGTCATCGCACGAGGTAAGTCGTCTTCGTCGTCCTCCTCCTCCTTTTCTTCTCTATCCTTGGTGGTTTGCTCAGATTGTGTCGTGACTAGCCTGGCAAGTCATCAAACCGGACAGGCTGAACCACCTGATGTACTGGGCCGCGGGAAACTACATTATGAAGACTCGCCCGCCGGGTTTCGATCCCTGGGCGCGCATCACGCTGGACAGCCGCGGAGCGCAGCAGCTCGCGATGCTTAAAGAATTTGTATTTAGCAGTAAGGACGACTCTTCTTCCCCCTCTATATATCCCTGGTTTTCTTTTCCTTTTTGCTGCAGACATATCCCCTACAACCAAGGCCCATCCACTAACCCATTCGAATAGGAGAAATCCAAAACTGCGGCAAGTCAATCCTTCCATAAGCCCTTCCCGCTCCCCATCCCCATTCAACACGGGGCACTCATCCTAACTAACACACTTCAAACATCCAGGCATCTTCAAAATCGAGCACTTCGCCGCCTATTACCACACCGGAGCACGCCTTGCCGCTACGCAGGGGCCTCTGCCTTCCCCATTGTTGACCCTGGACCAATTATCCGAAATGGTAACCAGGATGGCTGTTCAGGCGAACTTCAAGAGTCTGTTGAAGAGGGACCTGGAGGACAAGGCCCTGGATGCCCTGGCGGGTGTGTTTTTCGAGCTCCTCTACCCGCTGATTCCGGGGGGATCGTTGGCTGGGTCTTGATGCATTGATGCTACGGATGCGTGTGTAAGTGGCCGGGTAAAAGGTGCCCGTGATGCACATCAGACGTACCCTCAGATATTGGTAGAGCAAAAATCGCATCACTTTTCATCTGGGCAGAGCTATTTTGATCCGAACATGTCCGCGTCGCCCCCTCTGTTTTGCTGGCGCGGTGGATGAGCGCGGCTTTGCTATTCCGGCATCTTGTCGCACCACTCTGACGCATCATCTGGTGTGCATCATCTGGTGTGTGCGTATAGGTGTCATCGGGGCCCATTCGTCTTGT
The DNA here is from genome assembly GCA_018360255.1 of Claviceps maximensis. Lineage (NCBI taxonomy): Eukaryota > Fungi > Ascomycota > Sordariomycetes > Hypocreales > Clavicipitaceae > Claviceps > Claviceps maximensis. The sequence goes on from SRPZ01000193.1 coordinate 40,243, forward strand.
TGCGCATCAATTACATGCAATGGGTTATAATTTAGTTTTCTTTAGTTCACTTTTCTTTTATTGTTTTTTTTATATGCAGTAAGTGTATGTAGAACGAACGATAGGGAAATGACTTATACGAAATTACAGTACTTGTAATAAACCGTTTATTATAATTAATAGAAGAAAGATAAGAGAAGGAATAAGAGGCGAAAAAAAAGAGTAAAATGAATAAAGAAAAGTAAAAAAGAAGAAGAAAGAGTAAAAACAGAGCAAAGAAAAAAAGGCATAATCAATGCGAAAACTCGACAAAAAAAGAATCTCCAGGGCGTGATTCGAACACGCGACATTCTGATTGAGCTGTTCCGTTACAGTCAGACGCCATAAACCAACTAGACTACCCGGAGCTTGACGAGCTGTGCCCGCCTGGTGAGTTGATTCGCTGATGGGATCGTTGGGCGGGTCACCGTTAATTTGTTCTATATTCGGATGGTGGCGCTCGGGCATCTACGTACATACGCAGGCGCCCCGCCCAACGTACCTCTTCAGAAGAGAAAGGGCCAGAACACAAAGGTAGGGTGCAGGTACTGCAATTGAGTTTCCTTGCGCTGATTGTAGGACGTGATGGTATGTAGTCGGAGTCGATTAATCGTTTTCAGCGTGAGCAAAGATGGGTGCCATGCCTGCGCGGACGGCTGAGTTCATCTGACGAGGCCAACGCCATATTGAAGAAAAAAAGGGTCAGAACAGGAAAAGACATCAGAGATGAATATGAAAATGAGGTCAAAAAGAAAAAAAAACATTTTTTATTCCTTTTTTTTTTTAAAAAAAAAACACACACACGAAACAATACAACCATAAAGAGGCCATTTCTCTCGCCGGTTCAACCACCTACCCTATAACCGAAAGGACAGCTACACGAAAATCTCAAATTTAGTAGAACACAAGGAACACTAGGTGAAAAGAGCCTTTAAAACCGGATGGAAGACGGCGGACAACCGTTTTTGAGGAACGGAGACCCCCTTGAAAAAAAACAACCCATGTACATCTCGATGGAATTTCTTACAGACATGATGGAATCCATCATATTAATATACAAATTCTTACACATCCAGACGAAAAAGGGTGCGTAATCACCAGCAACGACAGAAAAAAAAAAACCATTTACCAACGTGGCCAGCCAAGCTCACTGTTCTCCTATTTCATAACTCGAGAACCCTACCATGTGGTCGCACGCGACCTCAAAGCTTTTTGAACACAGAAAATTGAATGATGCAAGAAATCATGCCACCGCAAAGAGGGTAAAAATGCTCATGCTGCTGCTCTTGTTTGCATCAACTGAGAAAGAAAGGAACGAAAAAAAAAACACTAATTTGATAAATCCCATGGCCTCAACTCCGTCTGCGCGGCAAACTCCATCGCTATATAGCAAAAAAAAAGGAGAAAAAAAGAAGAAAAAAAAGAACCCAAATGGCCACATGTCGCATGAGATCATATCCAGAAAAAAAAAGAACCCCCTAGTGAGAACATAAATCCTCTGCCCATTCGACTCGAATATACAACGGTGCTTAAATATATAAAAAGTAATTTGTTTCTTGTTCGTAAAAGTGGGCATTTTTCCAATGCCAACCGAAGAGAGGGGGGTATAATCGCCTAATAACTGAAATCAACATTCGCCATGGGGGGTACAGGCTTATTATTCTCGTTGGATGAGCGATTACGTCTCGGTTGTCGTTCGTCATCATGATGTATGGTGATGGTAGACGAGCTGGAATCCCCCAGTGTTGTGTCTGCGCTCGTCTGTGATGCCGTGGTTTGGAGTTCGTTTTCTGGAATTCCGCTCGGTGACCAGCCTTGGTGCAGAATCTGTTGAAAGCTCCAGCTCGGTTGGAAATCCTTGCTGCACCATGCATGGTTGACACGCTCGTACATTTCGTCAATTTGCTCGAGACTGATTTTGCTCGTCTCATAGACCATGCACCACACAAAGAAGAAGGCAAGAATACAAAAGGCGCCCCAGATGAAGAAGATTTTGGGTCCAAAGGTTGCGGAACCTGGACCGGTGTCGACCATGAATGGAGTGGAGTAGGCGATCCCGAAGTTGAGTATCCAGTTCGAAGCGGTGGAGAGCGACATGGATTTCGCTCGTACCTTGAGAGGGTAGATCTCGGATGTGACGACCCAAACCACGGGACCCCACGAGGCGGCGAAGAAGAAGATATTGAAGCTGCAAAAGACGACAAGGATGGTCTCCTTGACCACACGCATGTTGTCACCAGCAGCAGTGATAAATGAAGCCATTAGTAGCTGGCACGCGGCCATGCCCAGAGCGCCCCCCATGAGTAGTTTCCGACGTCCCCATGACTCGATGATAAGTAGACCAGGAACGGTGGAGACAACATTGATGACGTTGATGATGGTCGACTTGGTGTAGGGACTATTGATACCGACACCATTGAAGAACGAAGTGCTGTAGTACATGATGAAGTTGATGCCGGTCAACTGTTGAAGCATCTGAAGTCCACATCCTGTAAATGTTCGACGACCAAGATGAGGTGATCCGCAAAACACATCTTTGTACGTCGAGGGGCCCAGTGTGAGTTCGTACTGGTGATTTGCGATGATTTCCTGCAGCTCGTCTACAAGGGCCGGATGGGTGATGTCAAGGCGGCGCAACCGACTGAGTGACAAGCCAGCCGCCTCATTCTTTCCCTCCTTGACAAGAAAGCGCGGGGTTTCGGGAAGGACGAGGAGACCAGCGGTAAGAATGATGGCCGGTATGATCTGTAGACCGAGGGGTATGCGAAATGCCGACGAGTTCTCCAGCTTTGACGTGATGATGTTGATCACAGAGGCAGAAAGCAAGCCAATGGTGATTGATAATTGGTAGGCGCAAACCAGCGTTCCACGAATCCACTTGGGTGCCATTTCAGACTGATACAAGGGAACCAAGACCGAGATGGCTCCGACACCAACACCAGCTAATGCCCTACTTGGTGTCAATATGAGTGGGCAGGAAGAAGATAATAAACAGCAATATCCGCTCTCCGCAGGGAAGCCCCGCAGGGAGAAAAAAAAGCCGAGGCAAATGTAGTCATACCTGCCGATAAGAAGCAACGGAATGGCGTTGGCGCATACTTGGCAGATGGCACCAATACAAAACACACCCACAGCAATGAGGAGCGTTATTCTTCGACCGAGCGAGTCGCCAGCCGGGGCGGCAAGTAGTGCTCCGACAGCTGTTCCAGCACTGAGTATTGCGACAATCAGAGACGAATCTCTGGGACAAATTTGCGGGCGGCCGTCGGATGGTATCGTAGATTGACAGTGGGTGGTGCCAAACTGCGTCTTGAATTCGGGCATGGCAAGGATGCCATTTATCGCCCTATTTTTCAACGAGTCAAAGTCAGCACATTCTTTTTTTTTTTGCGACAATTGTCCACAATATACTGTCTTGCGTTGCCCGTAGCATGTTAAAGGTAGTTGATCTGAACATGACCGTAGCAAAGGAGACAGCAGAAATAGTGGATGAGGTTCCGTGGGCTCCTCGGAACAAGTGCCTTAAATCTCCGCAAGCAATTGCTGCACCATGGCTGTATGAGGATTGCACTTTTGAAACGACATTCCGAGATATCCCCTCCGTCGTTCTGTCGCTCCAACATAGATCCACGTCTCCCTGTGTCCGTTTTCCAGGCCCAACCACCAAGACTCGCGATGCGGCAACAGGAACAGTGTGACTTACCCAGTATCATAACCAAAAAGCAAACCGCCAGAAGCGACAAAAAGACCGACCATGATGGCCGGTGCTGACGAGCCAGCGACATTGTCGGGTTTGTGCCAGCCCATGGCAATAGCCATGGTTGTGGTTTGAGCTTTGTCAATCCAGGGTTGTAACTTGTGCTTGTCTCAATGGATGGGAATCGCGGCCTCGGCAGGTGTAGCAAAGTCCGCGAGGAACAACGTCGCCTGTTTTTCTTCTTCTTTTTTTTTCTTCGCAACTTTCTTTTCCTCCTTCGTTTCCTCTTCTTCTTCTTCTTCTTCTTCTTCGAAGGAACGTGGGTGTGGGCGAAAATCAAAAGGCACTCTTAATTAGTGTCGTGATGCGACGAATGGTGGTAGGTTATCGAGAATGAAGCCGGCGATGATGCTGAGGTCAAGAATTATCTAGGTCGAGGAGACGGAGGGGTGTGTGTCGCCAATCGTGTCTATCGAGATAAAAGGGTCCAAGAGTTCGGGGTGCGTCGTTCAAATAAGGAGAGTCGGCAGCGGAGAGGAGGCTTGACAATGTGCTGAAGCGAGAGGGTCATTCGTTGCATCTGAGCGAGCAGGCGAGGATGAAGGTGAGGCGAGGGTGAATGAGGGAGGAGTGAACTGGCAGTTAAGGATTGGGACGATTCAGCTGACGGTGCATGTAACGAGCCAGTTTGGAGGGTGCATGCATGCATTCAAGCATGTGTGTGCGTGTGTGCGTGTGTGCGTGGGTGCGTGGGTGCGTGGAAAGCGGACTGGAAAGTGAATGGCAACATGCACCATGGCTGGCCCACTGGGATCTGGTGTGTTCAATGTTGGTCGAGGCCAGGCAGAGCAGAGACGACAGGCCAGTGACAGCACCCCAGTGCCACCATACAAATGCTGCTGGCTGGCGGTGGCTGGGCGTGGAGGCGTGGAGAGGTGAGAGGTGAGAGGTGTGCGGTCTGGCTGTCTGCTGGTCGGCTGTCTGCGGTCTGGCTGTCTGCTGGTCGGCTGTCTGCTGTCTGCTGTCTGCTGGTCTGCTGGTCTGCTGTCTGCTGTCTGCTATCTGCTGTCTGCTGTCTGGTCTCTCTGGCTGGGGCAGACCAGTCATTCTGGAGAGCCAGGGCGAATGAGCGGGCAGCCTTCACACCAGTCTGCACGCCACGACGCCCCACTCCGACACCAGACATAAGACATAAGAAGCAGCGGCCTGTGGCGTCCGGCTGGCCTGGCCTGGTCTGTTCTGGCCCGGTGCCTCCTTCCTCTCTCCTCCCCACAATCGCTCGACGTTGCATCAGTCGACCCTAGTGCACACCACTCGTCGCTCTGCTACATGATTGGCCTACTGTCCACAAAGGACGGGTCTGCCCCTTCCTCTCTCTTTCGCCCTTTCGCTTGCGCCAGCCTGGGCATGTGTCATCCATCGTCCATTATCCATCACGTCGGGACTTGATTCTGATTCTGATTCTGATTCTGATTCTGAGTCTGATTCTGATTCTGATTCTGATTCTGATTCTGATTCTGATTCTGATTCTGAGTCTGAGTCTGAGTCTGATTCTGATGCAGCCTGCAATCCATCTTGTCAACGTCTTGATATGCAGCCTCTCTTGTCCACACCCCCCTTGCTCTCCCGCACAGAAGAGCGTCACCGAGCCAAGACATGTTTTTGTTTCGCACTGTCTCCTCGTCTCCTTTCCCCGTTTGCATTTGCGTTTCCCATCTCCCATATGGACGCGATTTATACTTCTGCCTCGACCGGTCAATAGCATCATGGCGTCGCTTATTATTACCCACCTACTTCCCCAGCATGCAGCCGGCCAGACAGCCACGCGCGGCCCGCTACCGTCACGATACGCACCAGACCAGACACTACTTACTACCCAACTTTCCCTTACACTGTTCATCCTCCTATCAATATAAACCCTTCTTCTACTTCGTCACGACGTCTGACATCTCACGAGCGCCCAAGTCCAGCTTCGCTCATCTATGCATAGCCGTCCGAAGGGCCTAGAGTAATTCCGCTTGCACAGCCATATTCTTGGGACCTCGTCGCTTCTGGTCATTTCTATATACTGCTTGGCTCGTGGATACGTTCTGACCGGCTCTAACCACCCTGTCTTGTCCGGCCAATGGAGTGGTTCTTCCTGACCTGGGCCTAGAATATCCGATGGCCAAATGTCAGAATGTCAGTGTGTCAAGAGTGTCGCGATATCGGAATGTCTCGCTACCCGGCTCCCTCTCTTTCCACTGCCGTTCGTCGTCTACTCGTCCATGTGGGCTGCCGAGCGTCCCTGGTCTGTCTCACAGGATGTCGTTGCACTCCTTACAGGCGTCCGGCAACGGCTCGTGCCATTTAAATTACTACTGGAGTCCAGATAGACGTCCTGTTCCATGGAGTGAGGTACAAGGTAGGTTGACTATCGGTTCCAGCTGTTGCTTGAATTCAAGCTCTTCTCCTTTTTCGGCCCAAGTAGCTGGCGATGAGCATCTTTAACACATTCTCCTTCATATTTTTCATTTCACTCGCCACCCAAACACGACGAATGAAGGGAATGTGCGATGACCGCTCGTCTCTTGGCAGGAACCAAGACGGGTCTTTTCTTTTCATACGTCTCCACCTCTTGGTGTAGTGCAAAGGTCACATATCAACGCCATTCGGCAGGGCCTTCTGGCAAGGCTTCCAGACGTGATCCTCGACCACCCAGCCCCGGTCGACCAAGACCAGAGTTCGAGAAGCGCGCCCATGCATATCCATGTTTTACAGTACAGGGATACGCACACAGTGTGTAGGAAACTGCCCGCATGGATGCGTTGCTTTGCATGTGCTGCAGGGAAAAATCCGGTTCTCGCTTGTCACCCATGATGAACCCTTGTTATGCGGGGGGGCAACAACTCGCAGCAACCCCATGGAGCTCGTGTGACAACAAGCGACATCTAGCCTCAGCGATATTGGGCGGCATTGAATCGAGCGACTCCACGCGGCCCACCTGCCATGCTGACATCTTCTGTTGTTGGACAAGAAGCACACTGTCCCGGCTGTCATGAAATACTTGCACAACAACCAGCATTCACGTGCAAAGCGGGTGCTGATCATAGTGGAAGGCTTATGACTTGTCAGATGCCGCCCCTTCTTTCTGGATTCGAAAAAAAAAGTTCTGCATCCACGTGCAAGCTGATATAGCAATTCTTGTTTCCTGACGTCCAAGCATCCGAGAGCAAGCAAGTCTTTTGCTGAAGCAAAGCCTTCTCGCAGTCGGCACCGGATCGGGTACCTGCTGGGAAGCCCTCCATATTTTCAGACACATGAGACTTGCAAGACGTGCATGACTTGGCGAAAGACGCCAATGAGGCCGCGGGTGATGGACGCGGGACGGCAGGCTCTTTCGTCGCGATGCCCCCCCCCGGTCGAGAAATAGAATTGGTAAGATGCCCCCCCCCCCCATGCCTCTGTCACAACGTTACAATTTGAAATTGCGGATAAGATTCCTAGGACCACCGGCCTCCGGGTCCTAGCGAGTGTGTAAGCCCCAGGTCTTTTTCTAGTCTTTGCGTCGGATGCTTTTTGGTCCGGCAAGATTTTTTGCCCCAGATTATTAAACCAAGAGCTCATGAACTGTGGCTTATCCTGCAGCAGCCTTCCGCAATTTTTTTCAAGAAGCTTCTTCCTGTAGAGCACCATGTTGGTTCTGAGTGGCGCAGCGTCAAACGGATGTCACAGCTCGCTCATCGCCATGGCACCCACGAACCGAATCTGAGGATTTGCCCATGAATGAATGCTGCGCTGAGCGCTGATGGGTAAAGATGGTATATGGATAGAAGCGCTTATAGACAAACACACTGTGATAAAAGACGTGCGGCGTGAAAGGGAGTAGTCGTCATTTCCATTTTGAAAGAGAATGAGGAAGCCGTTCTTGATTTCCTTACTTATGGAGAATGTATCGTGTACGCAGTCATGGAAAACACCACAAGTACAAGACGAACCCGCCTTGAGCCTCTGATGTGTTGCAAAGGACTTGGCGCAGGACGTGGCAAAGCTCGAAACCTGGGTGTCTCGTGAGGGAGTCACTGGGGCGGATGTGTATGTGGGTGAGGCGAATTATAGTGGCTTGGTAGCTAGGACGATGTAGAAAAGATGAAAGAAGATGGAGATGGATGGAGATGAAGATAAGAGATAGAAGGCGTAAATAGATGAACAATTAGAAGAGTAAAGAACATGTAGTAAAGATAAAAAAACCAAGTAATAAAAGTAAACATAGAATGAAACAATGATTTATGAAATACATGAACAAGACGCAGGAAACATGTACGGGGGTAATAATCATGTAGCAGAGCCATGAACTAGTAAAGCAGATATTTAAAAAAGATACAAGTACTCGGGCATGTAGCTGAGTGACAACTGTAAATAAACTAAATGGACCCATATAACAAGAGTAACCAGGTGCGCCTATAACCATGGCGCAGCCAAGACTGACGTCTCAATGAGACCGAAATACCCATCTATACTGTATCCCCTCTCGAACGTCGAGCCAGAGGTTGCCCTTCGCAAGCAGGGCATTTGCCAGCCGTGATTCAATGTGCTATAAGAAACCCTTTCATAGAGCAAACTTCATGTCCTTCGACCGGGGAAAAACAAAAGATAAAAGAAAAGAGACAAAACGCCCTCTTCCCACGCTGACTGTCCACCACCCCCATCATTCATACACTAGCCCGATCAAGTCAGGCTGAAACTTAGCTTTCCAAAACAAAATTCATTCCAGGTCATCATGCAGAAAAAACATCTTTTGTTGTCAAGTTATATCTCAAGGGTCACCTCTTGACCCTTGACACGGCCAATCACCTGCCCCGGTGCGTACTTGGGAATCACCTCGTCATCGTGCAGCATGGCAAACTCTTCCGTGGCATCACGGCCCATAAAGTTCTTGATGGCCTGGGGACCGCCGGGATGCTCGTCGAGCCAGTTGGTGAGATCCATGACAACACCCTTGACTACTACCCACAGGTCGTCGTCCTTGTTATGTTTGGCTACCTCTTCCATCGAGTATTCGATGTCGGGCACTTTGAAGTCCTTGGGATCGGGCTTAGAGGCTTTGGCGACAGACTCGCTGATGGAAGCAGGGGTAGGTGAAGTGACGGCGCTGGTTTCGCGAACGGCGGTGGCACCAGAAGCCGACTCGCCATTATTGTTCCATTCCACAGTGAACTTGCCAGGAGTGGAGGGGTCGAGGTGGAGGGAGATCTGACCAAGACGCTGGGCGGCAGAACCCGTACCGGATTCAGCAAGAGCCTGCTGGAAAAGGAAGTTGCTGGCCGAATCGCCAGCAACACGACCGTAGACGACGCAGCCCAGCAACGATGAGCCGCCGAGACGGTTGGCACCGTGGACACCACCGGCCAACTCGCCACAGGCAAAGAGTCCCTCAAAGGGCTTCTGGTCCTGGTTGAGGACCTGGGCCTTGTCGTTGATCTCGATACCACCCATAGTGAAATGGAGGACGGGCTCCATCAGAGAGACGTGGAAGTCGTCGTTGATGTCAACGGGCAAATTGTGGAAGAACTTCTTGCCCCAGGGATCCTTTTGCTTGCCGTCGGCAATAGCATTGTACGTCTGGAAAGTCTTTTGGAGATGGTCGGGACTGCATCCAATCTCCTTGGCCAGCTCGTGGCCCGTCATTTTGCGCATAAGGCCACGCCCAGAGTAGTGGCGAGTGTGGAAATCAAGAGTCTTGGATGCTTTAGAGTTGAGGACGAGACGGATGGGGAACTTGTTCTTGTCCTTCTCCTTCCACATCATACCGGAGACATAGTCGCGGTGGCCTAGCTCGTCACAGAAACGATCACCATCGCCGTTGAGAAGGAGACCGCCCTCACCACGAAGGGCCTCAGCAGCCAAGAACTTCCATTTGGAGCCAGGATCCTTGGGATCGACGAGGCCAGTTGGGTGAACCTGCACCTTGTCCATGTCGATACCATTACCACCGATGGCCATGACCATTTTCTGTCCATCACCAGTGGCGTGAGTTCCGTTGGTGGTGGCAAGGCCCATGGTGTCAGGGCGATGCTTTTGAAGCAAAGATGTATCGCCAAAATCGGCCGCATAGCCACCGGTGGCGAGGATGACGGGGCCATCAATCGTGGCGGGCTTGCCATCAACCTCGTAGGTGACACCGGTAACTCTGTTCTCTTGCTTGTTCAATGCCGTGACGCGAGCCTTCTTTATGATCTGGACTCGATGGGGCTCATTCTCGGCTAGTTCCTCGATGCGCTGCATGAGGGCGTACGTGATGGCCATACCGGGGAACTTGGCATCGTGACCGCGGTGGGTTCGGGGCTGTGAGTGTCCTCCAAGGCGAGAGACCAGTGTGAGGTCGAGATCGAAAACGTCCTGCAACCACTCGACGGCAGCAGCGGACTTGTACGTGAGAACCTTGATCAAATCAGGTCGAGCCTTGTCACGGGCTGACTTGAGGGTATCGTCGTAAAATTGCTTGACGCTATCGCCGATTTTGTGGTCGACTTGTGTTCTGGTCAAGGCACCGTTGATACCTGATGTGGCTTTGGTGGAGTTTCCTCCAAAAAATCCTGGAAAACGCGAAGGTTAGCACGTGAACAAAGCCAAGCGTCGGGACGAGCTTTGAATTTCTGTTCTCGCTGCCTACGACTATGCTCATGAGAGGGATAATGGCAAGAAGAAGAATGATGCGCGTGGTGGCAGAAAACTTACCCTGCTTGTCCAAAAGCACGACGTTACCACCAGCGAGATAAATGGTGTGAGCAGCACTTAAGCCAGACACTACAGTGGTGAAATTGTCAGTCGCTACATAGGTGACGAGCGCTCCAAGCGCGAAACATGTGCCGCCGGTGGTCACCGTCTGCAAGGGAAGATGGCCGACCGGAGGCAGCTTCGCGTCGCAGCTTCCGTCTGAAGTGCGAGCGGAACTCAATAGAATGGTACTTACGGCCGCCGCCCACAACGATTACGCTGGGAGCCATTGTGAGTGTGATTGTGAAGTTGAATGTGGTATCGAGAGGCAATAGTGTGAGGTTGTGGTGAGGCAAAGAAAGGGAGAAGAACTTGTCGTGGTTTGCTCTCGTGACAGATGAGAGAGCTGACGACGACGCGCGGGGAGTGTTTGTAAGATGAAGAAGAATGGTAAAGCAAGTTGTACGTGATGGAGAAGAGAAGAGAAGAGCAGGAGGTTGCGGGAGTCTATGTATTCGACGACGAGACTTTTAACCAGTTTGGGGGGTGCCTGGGAAATGCTGGGGATGCGCCGAGGACGGGGCAAAAAGCAAGACAGCCGAGGTCGAAGCCGGCGAGGACGACTAGACTGCAGGCTGCACGAAGTGGGGCGCGGCGAAGTGGGGCCAGTCAAGTGTCTGCCATTGAGCTTCCCCAGCGGACGGACAGGAGAGGGGGGCGTGCGGCGGCGACGGTTGACAATTCGGGACCTGGACTGGACTGGGCCACCCGCCGCAAGGCCGGTGGCAACTGTCGACGAGATGGCGACGAGATGGCAATTAGTGATGCTGATCAGCCAGATGTGCAAGTTTCGATGTTGGAGTTTGCTGTTGGAATCCAGTGGCAACATTGAGTAGCGGATTCCAAACGCTCAGCCTTGTTGCATCAAGTGGTGGCCCAGTGTGGCAAGTACGATCAGACGGCCAGTTGCCAGTTGTCAGTTGCCATCTGTGCCAGCCGGCGCACCCGACAGCTGTAGTGCGGCGGCGTAGTTGGAGCATTCTTTGTTTCTCTCCTCCCTTTCCTGTAGAAAGACTAGGTAGTCTTTCTAGATTGGCCTAGCATCTGAAAAGAGCTTCCATTTCATTCAAACAACAAATTCGTCGATCGTCAGGCAGGCCACTGTCGATTACAAAGCCCTCCAAGTCCAGCCGCCCCCTGGCATAATTTCCCGGTGCGAAAGAGCTGGCATGTGAATTCAATGCTCCTCGTGGTCGTGGTCGCAGCCGCAGACTCGCAGACTCGCAGAGGGGGGCGCAGCGCAGCGCGAGATACCCGACACGGCCCCATCTCCGGTATGGCACATCCAAGTACCCCCAGGCACCCAGGGACCGCAGTACCCTTCTCGCCACCCACTCAACCAATAAACTGCGGGCCCGAGTCATCTGACCATGTCGGAGAAGCGAATTGGCGTCTCCCTTATTGGCTCCCACAGCCACCCACGACCCTTGCTGCGCGGTCCTCTCAGTCCTCTCCACACGCCCCTCTCGGTCCACACGCCAAAGCGCGTGCGGCCCCAGAAAGACGGGCAAACACAGGCAGGCAGATTGGACCTCGTGAGCGACCGGCCGCAGTTCGCAGCCCACACGTTTCTTTATTAACCGCATCACGTCGGCTTTCACATGTCAGACAAAGGGGGCGGCCACAAGGGCCTCGATTCCGCACATATGCCTCCCATTCCAGGCATACTCGTCGTGAATCGTGAATCCAGATGGCAGCGCGCCGAGAGCCCCCCCTCTAGATCCAAATCTGGGGAAATCCCCAGGCTGCAACATGGGGTAATGAATGACGCTTTGTTTTTCAACACCCCACCAGGTGACAGAATCGCACGGCTTTTTGCGCTGGGCCCAGACATAAAGAGCCTGGCATGTGGCAAACAAGTCTTGCCCTTGCCACTTCCTCTTCCTCTTCCTTTCTTCCCATGGCGTGTGTATGCATTTGGAGAACACTGACACTGAGCCAAGAGCCAAGCGATGTGATTACTCGTGGATTGTTGCCATGCCATGCACGAGCCCATGGCTTGATTCCCTGTCCATTACGTCCATTACCGGTCCATTACCGGCGCCCCTGATCGCTCTCTGGCGGTCGATGCCAGGGTGGTCGACTACAACGCGACACTCTGGCCAGTCGACATACCTCATACCAGCTGGCAGCGGACCGGTTGAACGATGCAGAAAAGTCATTTCTGAAGCGGAACCTTGCACATCTACCTCCAAGGACAAAAAGAATAGCAATAATGGAACATTGAATCGTCTTCGCGCAGTCTCCACCTCCACACCCTGCCATGTCAAACGGGCACCCGCCGCCGTGAACTTCCTCATCTGGCAATTCCGCCCACTCAACTGCCTCGTGACGTAGCTGCCCACCCAGCCCAGAAACACCACATCCCTTCAACGCGTCCCTCTTCTCAACCTCATTACCCTATTCCATTTCATCCTCTGACACCGCATTATGGTCCGCCCCTAGGTCCACTTATCGCAAAGATATTTGCAGTTTTTTTTTCTAAACAAAAAAAACCATCGGCGCTCTCCGGGACCGGCATCTGTTTTCCTCGGCGCCTTCTCCTCCTCTCCGCCTGGTCTGTCGCCGCAACAACGGCCACCGTCTTCATCGGCCATCAGCCTCCGCCTCCGTCTCTCCCCCCGACCTCCGAGTAACCAAAACCGACCCCATCATGTCCGACAGACAGTCTCCTCCCGTCCAAGCATCCGGCCCGGACCCCCACTCCGCTCCCACCACCACCACACCCAAGATCAAGACCCGAAATCCATCCTCTTCCTCCCCCGCGCACCCACCCTCCCAACACAAACCTTCTTCCCCGCAGGATAAATACGACCCCAAACCCCAAACCTCCGTCTCCCTCTCCGACACCATCGGTCCCCAGCGCTCCATATCTTCCTTCTCCTCCTTCACGCGCCTGAATCCCGCCACGGCGCACCTCCTCGATGACCTCGCCGCCAAGGTGACCGTCCTCGCGCCCCTCAACAGCGCAATCGATGCCCTGCCCCGCAAGCCCTGGGAGGAACCTCCTCCTGACGGGCAAGAACAAGACGAGCCGAGTCACGACGGGCAGGACGAGCAGGATCGCGCGAAGCACAACCTCGACAGGTTCGTCCGGGCGCATATCGTATCGGGCATGGCGCCCTGGGGAGAGGGCGTCAGGACGGACACGCTGGCGGGGGGAAGAAAGATTTGGTGGGAGGGGAGGGAGGACGGAGCACGCGTGGTGTATCCGGATGGGATTGAGGTGGAGAGCGTGGCCGGGCGGGTCGCGAATGGGGAGTTGGTAAGATACGTCTGTGTTTAATGCTGATGTCAAGTACGCGAGCTGATTTATTTCGACCAGTGGATTGTAAAGGGGGTTCTGAACTACGAGTGATTCGGATACGGGAAGGGGGGGGGGGCAGAGTACATGCGAAGGTAGATGCTGTGATTATATCCGATGACGGGTCTGTATCATGGCACGATGGGGATGTAAGAGCATTCGATCCACGTATTGAACATGGATACTAGTTTGAGAGCGCGCGGATACGGGTTACGAATATCGGAAATGACGCTCGGCAGGAAACGAAGCAAGATTGCCCCTTTTTTTTTAAAAAAAAAAAAAGATTGAATGCCATGCTTTTGAAAGCATCCTAAACATATTCCCCTCTGTGTCTTTTCTCTTCGCCTCGTGAATGAGTGACGTTTATCATAGGTTTTTAGAAACAACATATAACGTTTATTATATCTTACAAGCAGTATGTAACTGATTTACTCATTCTTTGCAGTCACTTGTTGGACATTACTGTCTTTCACATCTTGGTATTATGCTTTACGCATTATGCTATATCATTATATCTACATTCGCATCGCATCGCATCTGCATTCATGTCCACATTACATTACATAACGCACATAACAGCACATAACAGCACATAACAGCACATAACAGCACATAACAGCACATAACAGCACATAACAGCACATAACAGCACATAACAGCACATAACAGCACATAACAGCACATAA
>SRPZ01000194.1:0-54357 GCA_018360255.1 Claviceps maximensis
CGCTCTTGAAGCAGTGGGCAGAAATAGCTCACTAGTACATACATACATACAAACTGGGGGGGGGGGGTGATTCGTGGAGAAATGCATGCGGGGCCGAACCTCTGACTCACTCAAGAATCAAGATGCAGCGACATTGCTGAGGTGTCTCGATTTTTTTTTTCTCGATTTTCTTTTTTCCATGGCTAGGGACAGCATCGAAAGCATCGACAACGAGTGGATTAAAAGCTTATGCCTAGCGAGATAGTATCATTGATCAATGATGCCCGCTACCTCAACCGTCTCGAGCGGGCCGCGTGATGAAGGTGCACTTGGAGCTAAAGTGACCTCGAGTGCTAATTGCCAATGGCGCTGGGCGGCGATGACAAGGATAATGCAAGTGCCTAGTAGCATGGGTGCCGTCTGGTACCACAAAGACAAACGACATCCTTATTCCTACTTCCGATGCTAGGCGCTTTATTCCACACCGTGGCAACGCAGCGACGGACACAAGTGTCTCATGATTACGGATAGAAAGACAAAGGTGATTAAACGAAGAGTGAAAGCTTGGAAAGGGTAAAACTTTGTGGATCCGTTACCTACAAGGCAAAAGTAAGTATAGCAAATGATGGAATCGCTGGCCGTCGTTGTAGTAGCTGTGTCGGAGGTGGAGGTGGAAGTGGAGGTGATGATGAGTGAGTCACAAGATACGGGGTCTACCACCAACTTCCAATGGTCAACCACACCTAGGAGCACGAAACATGGATATTTTCGGTGTGACAGCCCCGCGGCAGTCTATCGATAGAGTCGGGTTTTCAGAATGCCGTGCAGCATGGGGGCCGATGCAGTCGATGCCATCAAGCGCTAGACTGGAGGGGCCTGTTTGGTGCTGTTTGCGGCCATGTTGAGCCATGAGAAGCCTATGAGTCTTCGACTACCTACATACATATGTTGGAAGGCTCCTTGTGGAGAAAATAGTAGCAACAACGCAATGCTGACGACCATGAACGAAAGCCTGCCAGAAGCCAAGGACGTTACAATTCTAGCGCCCAAAGACAAAGACGGGGGCGCGGACGAGGACGAGGACGAGGACGGGGGAATGGGAATGGGGATGGGAATGAGAGTGGGAGTGGGAGTGGGAGTGGGAGTGGGAATGGGTATGAGCATGGGCTTGGGCATGGGCTTTGGCAAGGGCATGGATCGCGATGACGGCGGCGGCGGCGGCGGTGGCGGCGACATGCACAGTTGAGATGCTTCGGAGCCTTTTGCTTGGGTCAACAGAAATGGAGAGCGCATGCTTTGCCTGCTCGGATTGCCAATTTCGATCGGTCATGGCAGCGAATGCTGCGGCTTTTCCCCTCCTTTTGTTCTCGGTCCCAGATGGTCCCAGACAGTTTCACATATCAAAGCCGGAACCTCGGCGCGCGTGGGTCATTGAGTTTCACATTTCGCCTTTCTGCATTTCTGTCAAAAGCAAGACCGGGAAACATGTGAAAGCCGTTCAGAAATCAAACCCTCAATTACCTGCTGCATTGGAATAATTCCAGCGCCGTGGAAATGCCACTTCAACAGTCGTGGTCTGATCTGACCTACTTGCTTGAGCACTTACATAGAGACACTCAAAAAGGCAGGCAGTTTTAGTCTATCCCGCCCGCCCACCTCGAGCTGTCCTGCGTCGCAAAAGGGCTTGCCTTTGAATTGCCGCGCTCCCGGTGCTGGCTGCATCCAGCAATCCAGGATGCATCCAATGTGAATGCAGGGCCATCAGGACACCACCGTTGAACGTGGTTGCAAGAAATAGAATTGGTCAGGTCGGATGTTGAGCGCGCCCGGTCCGCCACTTGAAATGCCGTTGGCTGGTTTTTGGCTTGCCAGGCCGTGATTTTCCGATAGGTCTCCCGCCTTATTTGGACGCGGCGACTTGAAGCCCGTGGTCGTCGTGAGGGGGTAGTCACTTTCTGAGGCTGGCTGCCCCCTTTTTGTCTGTCTGTCTATCCGTGAATCCAAGCGACACCGTACATGAACAGGCGACACACAAAGAAGCAGACAGGCGCCGTAAAGATAGAGACATACTACGTGTCAACACGGAAGTCAACACGGAACAACGACACCAGTGAAGCAAACGTCTACATCACGTTTCCACCGACCTCATCTGCCCCCATTGTGTTCCAGCAACCTAGATACCCAGTAATAATGTCCACTCCCCCTTCGCCACGTCTTGCTGTAAAGTAGAGCTCCTCCGACGCAGCACTCTCGCTATAGTATACTCATGGCTGGCCGGTTCTATATTGATATTCGAAGGGACAGACTAGTAACTCTCGGGGCCGAACATGGTTCTGGGTTTTGTTTTTTTGGTTCCTCCTCGTTGTACACTTGCGGGAATTCATTGTCCTAGCTTTGTACGATGGTGAGCCCTTGTTGGTTTTTGCTCTTCTTTGCTCCTTTTTAGGTTTTTTTTCTCAATGTTTTTCTTCCTTTTTTTCTTACTACTTTATCTTACTACCTACATTTTCTACTACCTACCCATTATCTAGTTCTTAATCTTCCTTACCAACTCTTTTTTCCCTCTCTCCTACGATATTTTATACTATTTCACAACTCCATGTTGGCATGCTTGAAGTTCCCGTTTCACTGTGCTTTCGTTTCCAAGTACCACTTCTACCGCTGCGGCTGGTTCGAGATGCACACCCTTTGTTTTTTTGTCTCACCTATGCATTTCTAATATCAACAGTTTCGCGACAATAGGCTACATGACATATCGTCTTTATAAACATTGTTGTTGGTCTTTCTAAATGACATGATCCGCGGGGAGAAGTTGCCCATACATCAAAGCGTTTAGACACATGATTCGTCTAAATACAAAAGAAATATACACATATATACGTGAATATACGTGTGTCTGCGCGCTCATGTAAAGTCATATACCATCAAGCTCTCGCGCCCGTCCCTCCCTCCCCGGAGCACGACTACCATCTCGTCGTCAAAACCGACCCAGTTTTTCCTGTCCTCTGGTCCCGTAGACGTGCTTCCCCACGGGGGCATTGACATTGACGGTGATGTTGGTCTTGACGCCGGGTCGTCGGTTCGGTCGTCGTGCCGGGCTGACGATTCATTCGACGACTTCGGCCGCAGCTCCACGCTGCTGCCGCCGACGCGGCCCTCAAGTTCCCAGACGCGAATCTCGTGGCCGTGTGTGCTGACGCTTACGGCTTTGCCGCGAGGCGTGATTTCGGCGTCGGAGATGCCTGACGTGTGTCCCCAGAGGCGGATGGCAGGCGAGATGGACAGCGAGGAGGTGGTTGATGTGCAGAGGTGGAGGATGAGAGTGTTGTCGGGGAGGGTGGCGAGCAGATAGGGGTGGCTGTAGCAGAGGCGGACGGGGCCGTCCTCTTGGCTGAGTCGACGCTCGTGCTCGTGCTCGTGCTCGTGCTCGTGCTCGTGCTCGTGGTCCTCTTCCAGCAGTTGAGTTGCGGGACGAGGAGGACGACGAGGTGCTGATGGAGTTGTTCGATCAGACGGTGGCGATGACGAGGAAGAAAAAGGAGACGGTGTGGCGGATCGGCGCGTTTGCGTAGGCAGCGTATATGCAACCCTCGAAGTGACAATATCTGGCCCGCAAGCCCCGGAGGGCTTGATGTCGAAATCTTGAATGCCGATGGACCAGCCTCCGATGGCGTCGAAGGTATAGGCAATCGAGGCAATGACCGAGGCCGTCGTCTGGCGGATCGACAATGCCAGCGGCGGCCGAGTGCTATGAGATTTGAGGCACGTAAGGAGCCGCGGTCGGGTCAGAGTCGCGGATGCCTTTTCTCCTGTTTCCTGCTTCTCGTCGGCGCAAGAGTCATTTGATGGTGATGGCTCCGGCTCTATCTTGGCATTCGAATTCGATGTGGATGTCATTTCAGCATTCTGATCGAATTTGGTTCTGGAGGCGGTGGTGGCCGCGGCGGTTCCTAGATCGAATGAAAAGAGGGAGATAAATCCCAGTTGCGACGCTGTGAGAAGATAGGGGTGCGCGTATGTGATGGCCAGGAGCTCGCCATAAGAGCCCCTGGCGTGCCGGTAGCAGAGGGTGATTTTCGCCGCTCTGGTGTCGAGCCTCCATATTTCAAAAGCACCGTCCTCGAATCCCACCGCTATATCTAGCACGCGCTGGCTCGAGAGCAACACGTCATCGATCGCAAGGCACGTCGGCTGGTAACAGACTTGGTTTGTTCGTCTTGATAAGGCTGTTTGCGCGACAAGGCGCCGTGTCTTCAGATTCCACGCGCGAAGCCCAGATGCTCCGTCAACAGTGACGGCCAATCCGTCAACTACTTTCACCAACGTTTGCCAGTCGGCGACGGGCACGAGGGCATCTCGCTCCGCGTGGCGAACCGGTAACTCGTCCACAGCGCAATGACCACGGGCCCAGTTGTGTCGCAATCTATATTGCTTCTTCCAGTCGATAGACTCCTCCGAAAGCACGCCTGCTGGGACCTCGGTGGATGTGCCAACGAAGCCGCCTCTTCGGCCCCATCCGCCGTCTGCCCAGATGGACTTGCCGGCTGAATATCGCAGCTTGCTCGAGCTTCGAGTAGAACCAGTGCGAAAGCCGGGTATTCTGTGGGCTCGAGGCAGAATGAACCGGAGATAATAGTGCGGCCGCCAAAGCTGGGAATCAGACGTGATACGGTTGAAGCGGTGGGAGACGAGGGATAGAGCGAGCAGAGTCTTCTCGTCCAAAAAGGAGAATATGCGTATGAGCAGCTCGTCGGATAAGGCAGCAGTGTGATCGAGGTGCAGAGATGTCCGCCGGCGTTTTGCTCGAGGAACTAGGAAGGGCCTTTGACTGGTGCTCGCGTTGCGATGGTGAGCTTCGTTGTCGTCATTGAGGTTGTCATCGTCATCGTAGTGCACGAGTTTGTGTTTACCCGGCATCATGACTACCATGCGGTGTGTGTCGCCGGGCGAGACCGCATAAATGCAGCCAGCCGCCTTTTCCAATGGCCAAGAGCGCCGGAGTCAGAATTGACAGCAGCCTCGCTGTGCCGTGCGGTGCCGTGCCGTGTTCAGAGGAATAAGATATTGCGCAAATGATGAAGGAGTGCGTGAGCAGGAAGCGCGAGGCTTGGATTGGCAAGTCTATGCCGAAGTGAGATGAAGCAATAAGACGGACAATGGAAAGCGTCGATCGAGAGTGGCGGATTGAGGTGGTGCGATTGCTGTCGGTCGAGCGTCGGTCGAGAGTTGGGCAAGAGCGAGGAGCGGCGGCGTAGGAATCGACGTCAGCGCCAGACTGACTGAATTTATTTCGTGAGAGAGACAAGACAGCGTGGGAAGGAGCTTGAAGGCTGAAAGTGGGGCCGCCAACTAGCGCTTGGAATCCGTGTAAAGCAGCCATTCGTATATGTTGGGCAAGAAAGATGGGAAAGATGACGAGGATGGCCTTGACTGAATCTCTGGGTAAATAAATGAAAAAAAAAAAAAAAAAAAAACGAGAAGAAGGAAATGGGCAAAGGGAAAACATCGTCTACGTAGAAATCGTGTCAACTTGGTCACAACAGGGAACAATCGTGAATGACCCCGACACACAAACCTCTGCTTCTACGTTGCTCGACCCTCAACTATCTCCTGCACCACCTTGGCCGCTGCCTTGACGATCAGCTCGTGCTCGTGGACATGCATTCTCTCCTTCAACTCCTCCAGGCCCTCTCCCTTCCACTCGATCTCCTGCACCACGATGGGAGCACCTCTATCCACCTCATCGATGACGTAGTGAGCCATGATGCCTGTGCGTGTCAGCCGCCCAGCCTTGAGCTCTTCGAAGGCCCGCTCAATCGCCATGGCTCCATCAAACTCTCCTGTTGAATTGTTAATCAGCCCAAAAAGAAAAAGAAGAAAAACAAAAGAAAGAAAAACAAATAGAGGCAGAATGCTTCATGACCTACCGGGAAGGGCCGGATGAATGTTGATGATGCGCACCCCTGCCTTTTCGAGAGGTTCCAGAAAAGCAGGTGAGAAGACATACATCCAGCCCGCGAGAATAATCAGCTCGGGCTGCTCCCTTTCCGGTGACAGAATTTTGGCCGCCAAAGCGGCATCATAGCTTCGACGAGCCTGTGCTACCGTCTGCTCGTCCGTTTCTCCCTTGCGCAAGAACCCATTGCTGATGAGGTTGAAGTAATCCCAGGGGATTCCTGAGACGAGTTAATTTTTCTCTTATTTCCTGTTTTTCTATTTCTTTCCGCGTGTTTTCTTTTCTTTTTTCTTTCTTTTTTTTTAAAAAAAAAAGAAAAATGAAGGAAAAAAACGCTATATATTATAATGATGTATAGTAATCTTTTTTCTTTTTTTCGAGTGGAAGCTGGGCTTACCTGCTTTCTCCGCTCGAACAATGGCATGTGCATTCCTCCTGTTTGTCACCAGAGAAATGATGCGGCTATTCGGAAGCCGGCCCGCAGACACGGCATCTATCAGAGCCTGAAAATTGGATCCAAAGCCAGAGGCCATGACCATGATGCGACATGGCGACTCTTGGGGCTGCGTCATTCTATGGGGCAGATGGAAGAACAAACAATGCGATGAAAGTTCAAATGGATGTCAAGATGAGGATGAGTCTAAACGACTGGCATTAGGTATCGCGACGTATCAAGGTTGAGAACACTCTGGCTTTATTCTTAGTCGTGACAACATGAGTGCAATTCGATGTGTGAATATTTTTCCTGCTCCCGACGGGGTGTCACGTGACGTGTAGTCATTCTCATGACTTCTCCTTTTTGGGCATATGATAGAAGACAAAGTTTATGTAGCACCAAACAACGCCCAGTTAACTTACCACGGATCAACTTTTTATTTTTCATAATTTTTTTCCCATTGAAAAAACTCTTCTTGTATTTCGGTATCTTTTGCTACCGACTCCCTCTACTCCAACAAGTAAGTGCCTGGCATTATGTGAATTTCACGCACGCGCGGCGCACGTGTTTCATCCAGCATCCACAACGTCACGCGGCCAAGGACATTTTTTTGTGTTTCGACCATTTTCGTCGCGCAGCTTGTCGATGTTTCCTTTTTTCAGGCTTTTCTTTTAAAAAAAAAGCCACCTATAGAATCAGGAATAAAGTATTACACATGGGTTGAAACATGATTTTTTTCTGAAACAGAAATAAGAAAAAGAAAAGAAAAGAAAAGGGGACACTAAAAAGAAAGAACGAAAAAAAAACACAGTGCCTAAGTAGGTACTTAGGCACTGCACAATGCACCACCGATTGGACAACTCTACATGATCCGCTACGGCTCCTGCCCCCGCCACCTAGCATTCTAGTAGACGTGATCTTGGCTAAAGGGATTAGTAGGCGTACTTAACCGTCCATAGTCTGATTAGCTAAAAGTCTCCGGCAAGACCCCCTACAATTAGAGTTGTCAGATCATTCAAGGGTTGGACTGTATGTATAATGAGTACACCCTGCCCCCTCTCTTCTGAAAAAGATCTTCTGAAAAGAGAAGAAAAAAGAGGTCGCTTGGCTATGTATACAGTGGGATGACATAAATTTTCGCATTTTGAAGGTATCCTAGAACTCGCACCATAGATGCATCGTATTTTCTGATTTAAAATGACACTTGGGGTGGGTGCGATGTCATATTAATTGTCCCAAGGAATTAGGATATTAGGAAAGGAAAGCAGAAAGGATAAGAAAAAAAAACTCAAGAAAAGGTGCATAAAATGAGTTAGAATATTATAACTCATGAGAGAAAATGCCAAGCTTGGTAGGAACAAAAAGAAATCATCAGCCCATCAACTTTTCAACAAATGGTTAGATCATAATGGTAGAGGTACTGTCCGATTAACGAGTCACAAAATGGTAAGAGCCGAAGCGATAAAGACAATTGCGGCCAGACAGCTTTCGCGTTGGAGACTTCCGACGATGTTTTGTGCAGAGGTCTTGCCGGAAGGATGCTTCCGAGATCGGTGGCAATGGGAATGCTGTTGAGTTGGGCTGGATGTTTATTGTCCGCGCGGGGCACAACATTCTTGTTTGTCCTCACCACTGGATTTCTCGACCTGCCAGGATAGTACCTCGCCACAGACGATGATGTGATGGTAGGGGACGTCGTCGACACTAAGAGCGAAATATTGGTGTGCGTCTGCCTGGCGGTGAATGGGACGCAGGCAGGATCTTCCGGATGCTATGCACGAAGTCGATGCCGGTGCCGGATAATGCTCTAGAGACTGCGGCCTCCGTACCTCGGACGTGAGGTTGGAGAAAATTGGGCAGCCCATCGACTATACCGCGATATGCAAGAAGAAGTATTGCAAGGTTAGGGGCCGAGTTGGTTGCGTGTAGCAAAAGGGGAAATGCGGCCGAATGGAGGAGACTCGGGAGAGTGGAGCGCATAACGAGTTGCCCGCTTAAGGGAGTGTATTAAGCACGCCGGGAGAAACAAGAATGGGACCAGAAACATGTTAACGCCGTTCGGACACTCGGAGCATAGGTCGGGCAATTCGGAGAAGAGCGATGTAGTTAATAACGATCATCTGTAGAATAGAAGGCAAGAAAGAAAACAAGACAAGGAAAAAAGGGCTAAATCATTTAACTCCTTTGGTAAGTCTATTAGTGTTGAAAAAAAAAACCTTGCGAGTACATGATTAAACGCAGTCGGGACTAGTCAACCTTGAACTCCCGCCACATGGTGCGTCATGTCAGAAACTGCAGTGGCATACAACACCAATGTTCATTATTCTTCTGGCAGGCCGAAGCGAGTCATTGTAAGCAGCAACGCCATTCCTAAAATTGGGAGCGTTAGTTCTCAGTAAGCACTTGATTTATTTTTTTTGGCCTCAAATGTCCTCCTCTGCCTCGTTTTCTTGTCCTTAAAAAGCAGTGTGATGCTGCACGAAGTGTTCTCATCCTCATTGTGGTCAGCAATCAACGAGTAATTGTCGACCAGCTAGCCCATCAGGGTCCCTGCTGATGCACGAAGGGACGCATTGCGATAGTTGGCTTAGCCTGTATGCCCATGTCCTTCCCGAGAAGTCACAGCGGAACAGACTGGATGAGATAACGTCTTCGTCCAGTGCTGCATTGGTCTTTGTATTCGGGCCTATCTGCGTGTGAAAAGTGAAGTGTTCGGAACGAGGTGACGCAAAGTCCAATCTGATGTTATTTGTAAAGGTATTCGATATCAAAATGTGGGAAATTATAGCTGAATCCACCAGAGACCGTACATGTATGTATGTACTTGATCAAATTGAGGGGGTCGACTAGACGGGAAGCTCCGTCTCCTGTGCAAGGAGGCAGTCATGATGGCCGTAGCTCACTTAATCGATCGACTTGTCCGGAGGAGGCAGGGAGGAGGATGAAAGGTAGGTATGCAGATAGGGAGGTATGCATCTTGAAAAATCCGCCGAGTCATCGTGGGTTATGGTCGTCGACACTACACTCATGCATCTTCTCGTGGCGCATGATTGATTGAGTGGCGTCTATTGCGTTCAAAGGAGATGGCTGTTCGTGGTGGTGTGGCCCCATTTCTTCTGCCCCTTGTTGTTGCGCCAAGGGTCCATCTCGCAGTGGCCGCTCTCATCGAGGCTGTCGCATACTTGGCCAATCACGGACAGGCAATCTGGCGCGTTTATTATACATATGTAGGCAACCCATTGACATGAATGGCCTTCAGAATTAAACCCCCTCGTGGCTGGTGGCGCTTGTCGATCAACTTTAACTCGGCCCTCTTGTTGTTGCTGAACCCTCAAAAGGTTGAACATGCCTCTGTGTACTGTATTGTATGTGTGTACATTCGATGTAGATGTTGGATGATGGCCCTCAATGACATCGTCAGCCACGACGCACCAGCACCAGACACCGCCCTCCAGGCTTGCTTCAACGTCTCGCGGTGCGTGAGAGAGTCGGGGAAAGACGGGAGAGGGAACGAACCTCGTGCATCTTGCTGCCTTCTTCGCCGCGGGCTCTGCTGCATTCCTGGCCGCATTTCTTAGCTTCATGCTTGGTATCGTCCTGACTACTGAGGCTCATCCATCCACGGAGTCGCAATCAAGGATCCATGGGCTGCACGACTGGATGCATGAGCGGGAAAGACGTCGTGCTGTACTTTCAAAAATTCGATATTATCTTGCTCAATTGGGAAGCAGCAAATGTTCCATGCATGCCAGCTGGCTCCATCGACGGGACGTCCCGCTCAACTTGATCCCTATCGCAAAGTAACCTGCCTTTTGCAGTGGAAAGACGACATGCAATGTGGGTTGTGATTGTGGATTGTAGAGGTAGTAGACAGAACTGGCAGCACTCACTCGATCTTTTGCGCGAGACAACGTGGAGACGGAGACATGAAGATTGTCTGGTGGACCGTGCGGGGCATGAATTTGAGGCCACACTGCCTTCATACAACGTGTGGTTAAAACCGGCGGAAGATTTGACACCAGCGGCAGGAGCGGGGGGGCAGGCAGGCAGGCAGGCAGGCAGGCAGGCAGGCAGGCAGGCAGGCAGGGAGGCAGGGGCAGGAGCAGGAGCAGGGCACATCATGCATGTGCATGTGAACGCTCAAATCAGACGACCAGCCAGCGTCGACATGGCACCACGCAGGGCTCGTTCTGGGGCAGCCTCACGCACGACTCAACCCAGACGACCAACGACTGACGCGATTCACGATCCACGAGGCACAGCACAACCAACTCGAGTTACGCCCAGCCTCACGCCGCGCACACAGCGTCAAACGTTGAAATGTGTATGATATGTACACAGATTGCTCGTATTTCTTTTTTAACTCGCAATACAACATGCAGATCGAAACTGGCGACGCAACGTGCAACAAAAGTCTGTCTGATGCTCCAGACGGAACATGGAACTAACGGAATTCCCCCCTTCTCTTCCTCCACCCCACAGCCCAAAATAAAGGGTTCTTTCCGCGCCAAGGACGGGCTAATTTTGTTCAGTGGCGCAGATAATATAACCGATATTCTTGTTATGTTGTCCCTCTAAAGGCCCAACACCCGCACCTTCGACCGGAGATGAACACCTGTCGCGATGAAGACGGTCTCCAAATTCGCGTCGCTGATGACATGGCCAACAGCCGAGCGCTGAATTGTAGTGGTGGAAATAGAATGTAACTCTGCCTGAAGGCGCAGCAAGCGCATCATGAATCCTTGCAAGTGGTCGTCACCGTGGTATTTGTCAAGACGCTGGCTGTCATTATTATTATTATCTTCTTTCACGATTCGACTCGGCACGTGTCTCTGCAGATCTATCAGAAGGTTGATGACGACGCCGCCGGATATCAACAATGGAGTGTCAATGTGGGTTCCTAGTCCAACAAGGTTCCTCGACCCGACGCACAATTTTAACCGTTGCTAGAATGGTAAAATTGAAACGATGAGATATGGGTCTCCGATGCACTGCACGGTTCATCGTCATTCGCAAAAAGGAAAAAACTTGCTTCAACGGGGCCTCGCCTACCTTGATGAGCTAGCTTGGGTGTCTTGGACGACATTGTCATGCACCATGCTCATGGAGACATGCAACTTTGTCAGGCATAATAGACAACAAGGTACGCCATACATATGTACGTACGTATGTATGTACTGCCAGCGGGACGACGATTGGAATGCCCATCATCCTTCCAATCAAAATAGGTATAGCTGTCATGGGTACCTTCTTCTTCTTCTTCTTCTTCCTCATTTTAACCCCTTTACGATTAGCAAAATGACCAAAATTCGTCAGTGCTGCTGTCTACCACTCGTCGGGCGTATCCGTTGCATTTGCCCGAAATGCATTGTAGGCTCCAACTTCTACCAGGACATTGACGACGCACCTCTGTCAATCTTCTCCGATTACATGTTCATCCTTGAAGAATAACGGTCGTGATGTATTAGTAAATGCAGCAGACTCGGTCTATCGAATAGAAAAATCCTATCTTTTGCTTCTCCGGCAGGAATAAAAGATGGGTGCTGTTCCCGTCGATTTTTGAGATTCTTGAGTATTGTGATATTGCACCTCACACTGGTTGTGTTTGCAGCTTCTTTTGCTCTGTCTCTATCCATTCATTACTACACACTGCTCTCTTATGCCCAGGTTCAACATGCTATCCGTAGCGCAAACTGTCGCTCTTTTCCTGGGAGTGGCGTCCCAGATTCAGGCGGCTCAAGTACGGCGGGACTTGGTTCGACATGAAACAACAAGAACAATCGCCAATGAGGCGAAGGTAGATGGAACCGATCACTCCAAGTCCGCCAGTCAAGGCCTAGATGGCACTGGCGATGCAAACTCGTTGGGAACCTCGACGGAAAAAAGTTTCATTAACAAGATGCTCAAAACTACTCTGCTACCCGAAGTTCATTGGTCGTACGACACCAAAATGTTGGCCAACGTCGTGCCAGTTGAGCCTCACAAAGGGACCGAATTATACTACGGGGTTTCAGGTGAGTTCGCAAACATAGTTTTTCCAATTGTCTATTTGCAAGACATCTGTTTTGAATGAACGACGGCTGACCAGGAGGGGAACAAAGACCCGTCTATATCGGGTCACTTTGCTTTTCTCACGTATCATTTCACGCTGCCCTCGGTCAACATTGATCATACCGATCATGTTAATGTTCAGTATAATGCCCAAGATGGCATCACGGCATCATTCACGAACCAAGAGGCCTTTGACCACGCAGTGAAGACTTGGTCTACGAAAAATGGGTTGCTTCTCATTGCCCATGTTCCTGGCTGTGGAGGATACGTCCGGGGCGAGAGGTGCTACTTCAGCGTCACCGATCTCAAATTCAACCATCAAGAACTTTCTGTGGTTGCGAAAGGCAGCTCCAAGCATCCAGATGAAATTACCACCTATGGCGAAACCGAATGGGGTTGGTGGAACGCACTCAAAAGCGATGTTGCTGGACTTGTTGCTACTGCAGCTACAGCTGATATCGCCCCCAACGAAGGCTTGGCCTCGAGATCAGGTGAAGACGCGGGTGGTACTTCCAATATATCTCCTGACAGGCGCATGGGAAATTTCGATTGCGTGAGTCCACCAGATGGTCAATTCGGACTGCCAACAGCATGCTTGGGCACCAGCTTTGATCAAGTCCTCGACGATAAGCTCGGCCACGATACACTGAGCGCCGAATCCACCCAATACCTCGAAGATGTCATGTCAAGCACCTTTAGTGGATTCAAACTGGCGGACTCCACCTTGTTGTCGTCTTCTATCGCTGCTTCAAGAAGGCGGGCGACTCGGTCGTCGTTGGCACAGCGTAGCTTTTGGTCAGGCGTTGGCGATTTCTTCAAACGGGCCCTAGATACCATTTACGACGCGTTGAAAAACGTACAGGCCATCGGCGCCGACATGAGTCGCGAATTTTCTTTCAAGCTCCCCGATCCTCAATCACCAAATAGCGCGGCCCGGACTCTACTAGGTGGTCTGGTACAAGCACAGTCGCCCTGGGGGGAGGCGATTCTCCTCAATACCTTGCAACACCCCAACAACAATGGAACCGCTCTCAAGGTGTACTGTGTTGATTGCGGCGTAGCTGGTCATGCCAGAGTGGCGGGACATGCCAAATGGTCACCCCGAAATGGTCTGCAGGAAGGCCGCGTTGAGTTGACAACTAATCTCCAGATGATGCTCAAGATTGGACTCGACGGCGAAGCCAATTTTAACAAGGCTTTCTCCCTTGATCTTTTAAGCTACGGCCTACCAGCACTCTCTTACGGCGTCGTGGAAATCGGACCATATGTCACTCTTGGTGCACGTGTCGACTTCGCGGCCGGGTCAAGGGGAAATGTCCTGGCTGGCGCTGAAGTGGGATTGCAAGACGCTCGAGTCGTCATGAATCTCGTGGGCTCGGCTCCAGCTGACAAGTCGGGCTGGGGCACGCCGTACTTCAAGCCCATTTTCGAATCAGCCGGGCAAGTCGACGTCTCCGCCGAGCTCGGTCTTCCCATTGGAATCAAGTGCGGCGTGAAGATTTCCACGTGGGAGACAGCCGTTGGCGTGGTGGACGAGCCGTCGATCAAGGGAAGTGCCATTGGAGGTGCATCTACGTCCTTGACGGTCAACGGCACCGAACATGGCTTGATTGCCAACGGCACCGGACATGGTTTGACGCTCAACGGCACCGGATATGGCGCCATGACGAGCCAAGTGGACAACAAATGTGCTGGGATCATGACCCAGTTCAGCTGGCGCAACAAGCTTTGGGCGGGCTACGTCAAGCCCGATGATGCTCCTATTCTCGACACCGACGATCACGTTGCATTTAGCAAGTGCATTGAGTAAGTCTTGATCCTGCGATTGATGATTGATGATTGATGATTCGCAATTGGCAAACCACTAAAAGTAGATGCTGAACCTGAGGCTAACCCGCAATGTTTCCCGTGCAGTAAAAGTTCCATCACAGCTGCTCGTGCCCTTATGCACGTTCGCAGAGGTCCCCGGTATCGACAGCTACTTGCACGAGCCACTGCCCCGACAAAGTTGTACGACGAAGCTACCGCCCACACCAAGCGCGTTGAGCTCGTCAACCCGCACGAGTCTACCAAGATGGTGTCGTGCGCCAATGGCAACCTGTACGCCGTTATCAACGACGACAGCACCAACGAGTTCTGCTTCGGACAGTGGGAGACGACGAAGACGCAGCAGTCGGCGGTTGTCTATGACGGCGTGCACCGGCCGATGCACTACTACCGAGACACCATGTCGGCACTTGGCGTTTCCCGACTGCGCGTCAGCAACGCGGGCGAGATGCCACACAAGGCCGTCATCGTCACACTGATTCCCTTGCAGGCTCCCAAGAGCCATGATCAGCTGAAGCTCCATGTCGCTCTTGACTCGTCTCGCGAGGTGTTTTACCCCGTTGTGTGTGACTATGTCGACAAGAGTAGCGCGTCCAAGGTCTTCTTGGTGCGTGATCCGGTCAAAGGCCCTGAGATTCTCCAGCGGAAAGATGTCATGCATTCGGTCACGGGCGGGCTTGTTGCCCAGTGCAAGGTGCTGGCTCTCAAGGCAAAGGCCTAAGCAGAGCATAATGTTGCACTCGAGGGGTATTTTTCTTTCATTCTTTCTTTCTTTCATTCATTATTTCATTCTTTTTTCTTTCCTTCCTTTCTTTCTTTTCTCTTAATTCATCCACCTTCTTTATATCATTTTCTTAGTATCTAGTCATGTTTTATAGTTTATCCCCCTTTTTCTTTTCCCCAAAAAAAGAAAAGTACATCTTTCTGTATGTCTGGTGCTTATTTTCTAGACGATCTTACTTCTATCTGTTCTTCAGTTCTGTTTGTCCTATGCTGTTCTGTCGATTCGCGTGATATCATATCTATGTATGTAGTAGCATAATTGATATAGATGCCACGATGGAAACTGTCTGATTGCATGCATACGTCTTTTGATGCCATGTTAGCTCCCTCAAGCTTGTTCTCCACTTTTGGCGAATTTCAAAGTGCAAGTCCACATGCCTCGAAAAAAAGGACAAGAAAATATAAACATTGTTTTTAATTCACTTGTGTAAACTTGAGCGTATCAGGCAGCTGGACTCGAGATGCCTCGTCTTGCGCAAATACCCAAGGGCATATAAATGTGCATGTATGTAACGCATGTACATACGTGTAATACCCGGATGCACTATCATCTCCACGCCGTGGACTGCACAAGGAACCCTCCCCGTTTCAGGCTCGCAGCTGAGCCTGCCGTGCCGACGGGCCCGCGCGGATGCGTCTTTTTCAAAGCGAAGATGGCTAGGGGCGGGACGAAGATGGGATGAGATGACACGACGTGTATATTCTCGATGCGGCGCATAGGCGAAACACGATGCACATATAAGAGATGATATATATCGCGCGTGCATGATGGACAATGCAATCTCGCATTCCTCAATGACGTGGCCTGCATTGGGCCGAAACGGAGGGGATTTTTTGGAAAAAAAAAACCCTCCTCTACTCTCCTCTCCTTCGGGGGGCTTTCCGGGAGATAAAGAGCTCACGTCGCGTAACCATTGAGATGGGATAGGGTGAGATGGTACGGATCCGACGACGGTCGGCCAAGCTCCTCTTTGCAAGTCACCACATCTGCCATCGCCATCGTGGATGCGTTGCGGCTGTGTGCAGCTTGAGGGCGGGGCAGGGCAAGGAATTCCATGGCGAGGCAAAGAATCATGGGAATACATGTAGGGGTCCCGACCGCGACTTGAATCGCGACTGTTGGTCTGCATACATGACGTCTCGTCTGATGTTTGGGTTGACTTGGTCCGTCGGGTTATCGTGTCATTCTTTTATAGTCTTTCTTTCTTTCTCTCTCTCTCTCTTTATCTACATATATATACATAAGAAGGATAATATACTGCATGTCGAAGAGAACTAGATCCGCCCATGAGCTAGGACTCGAAAACACGTTTTAGCCTATATAGGCTTAAATTTGAAAAAAAAAAAAAAGAAAAGAAAAAGAAAAAAAAAAAGAAAAAAGAGAAAAAAAAAAGCCATCGGACTATTCATTAGATAGGCCGTATTTTCGAGCAACCGCCGGAAGCGCGCGCAGAGGAGTGGGGCATTTCGGCATGGATCGCGCGCGACAAGTCATGTTTCAGTCCGGCCTGGTCCGGCCTGGTCTGGTGGGGCCTCCGGCGCGTGTGCGTGGCCTTCTTGACGCCAGCAAGGCAGGCCGGCTGGCGGCTGTCGCGGGCCGGCTATCGGCACTCCAACGTGTCGGTCGTCGCGCCGCCCCGGCGAAAACAATAAGAAGACTGTGCAATGCATGCTAGGATTCAGCCCGCTTGCCACAAGAATCCCCTGACCGGAGAACAATAGGGGGTCCCCGGTTCTTTTGTGTAGGGACTCTGTTTTTATTTTTAGACGAGGCTGGTTTTATTGTGTCGCGGGAGTGGTTTTGCTTTTCCCCCCGAGTGTCGAGGAAATGGGGGAAAGCCAGGTGCGTTGCGATTGATGTATGCGAAGAGAGGGGCTCAATAATGATGATGAAAGAAAAAAAAAAAGGGAAAAGAGAGAAAACAAGAGAGAAAGAGAGAAGGGCACCAGACGATTGGCCAGATAGAATCGCCCTCGCTGACCCAACCTCAACTCAACCAACATGGACGGATCCCAGCGTCGAACATCCATCCTGTCGGAACATTTTGGTGCAATGCGATTGGCCACGTTCTTCCAGACACCAGACGGACAGGAAGTCTGGAGGCCATGCTCCCTTTCGATCACGAGGCATGAGCCGTTTAACACTTGCCGCGTTGGCCGACCCGATAAGCCGGCTGGATTCTGGATTCTGGACTCTGATGGGATTGTCCCTTCCGGATGTCTTCTTGTTTATCATTAGTAGCTTCAATTTTCTTGGTGGGATTAGCTTGGCTTGGCTTGGAGGGGCAGTTTTATCCTGCCACGTATTGTGCGTCGCCACGCACCTCACGGACCTCGTTGAGGCTCTTTCCCACCATCATGTGCATGTACATATATACAATATATATCCTATAGACACGAAAACGTGCGGAGCAAGATCATCATGGCCGTTCATTCATCGAGAACCCGGCTTATGGCACGGTCCACTTTTGGTATTGTAAAAGAGAAAGAAAAAAAACACACACTCCAAAGGCCCCCTCGTCCTGGTTGGTAGTGGGATCCATTTTGAACTTGTCGTCTCTCCTTGTTTTCTCTTGTTCTTAGCCCCCAAGGCTTGCTCGACGGCGTTTAGCGGCATAAGAGCCCTCCTTATCGTGAGCAGTGGTCGGGGTCCAAGCTGATTCCGAAACGTGTTAAGCTAAGAAAAGAAAGAGAGAAATTCACTTGGAATCACCTGCGTCTTTTACATATACAGAAAAAGTGTAGAATAGACTATATGGACCTTTTTTTTCCTCTTCTCCATGGACAACCGATGCACCTCAAGGTCCAAAACCCCATACTCAACTAGCGAATAATGTTTTTGTTTCCCCCTAGATCAAATCAAGGCTCTTACTCCTTCAACATTCGAGCAGACACATGGAAAATAGGCAAATAGACAAGCAGGCAGGGATTCATGGAAAATTCGGACCCCCTCTCGCGTCATCAATTTACCCTCCCCCAGAATTGACACGACAGCCAGGTCGGTCCCCCCCCCCTCCCCATATCTAAAAGCCCAGCGTATCCGAGTTTCTCGTACTATACGGGCCAGGAGGCTTGTACCCCGCCTCTATTTACTATTGTAGAGACGGTCCCGGATCTCCCAATGCTCAGGCGACGATGCGCCACATTGCGCTCCATCCACTCCTATATTTGTATCGTTTGTTGGCTGTATGTATCTCGCGAAACATGTATATCTTGAATGGTGCGCTCGGAAGTCCAGGGGAAGTCGGAGAAGAGGGGACAAGGGGAAAGGGGAGAGCACAGAAGCAAAGGTAGAAAGAAAGTGACGCCGACCGGAAATAGAAGAAAAAGAGGAAGTGGGACAAGAGAGCAGGAAACGAATAAAAGAATAGCCCCAAATGAAAGTCGCCGTCATAGGAGCAGGCCCTTCCGGACTCGTCACGCTGAAATACCTCGTCGAAGCGCACAAGTATCTCGGCTGCGAACCCGTCGAAGCTCGTTTATTCGAATACCAGCCGCACGTGGGAGGGACGTTTGTCGCGCGGACATACGAGGATGCAGAGGTGAGTTGCACTCCTGTTTGGATACGAAAAGAATATATCTATATATATATCTATGTATACTATATATATGTGTGTGTATATATATATATATATATAGTATACAGAACGATGACTGAAATCTCGGTATTCTTACTTCTCTCAATGACAGCTCGTCTCGTCGAAACAATTAACCACTTTTTCCGACTTTAGAGTGCCCGATGGACCGGATTTCTTAAGCGCAGCTCGATACGTCGAGTACCTGCGGGATTACTGCACGCATTTTGGCCTCTGGGAGCACATCCACCTCAACACGCGCGTGACACGTGTCTCGCGTCGTCGCCCAGGCCACACGATCGGGTACGAGAGCGCGGGACAAGGCGAAGGCGACGGGAATAGGAACAAGAGGCAGTGGGAGTGCGATGCCGTGGCCGTGTGCTCGGGCCTGCACGTCGAGCCGAACCGGCCGTCAATCCCGGGGCTGGACCGCGTCCCGCGCGTCATCCACTCGTCCGACTTCAAGGCCCGGACGCAGTTCGGCGCGAGCAGGACGGTCATGGTGGTCGGGTCCGGCGAGACGGGCGCCGACGTGGCGTATCTGGCCGTGACGACGCCCGGCGTGGACCGCGTGCTCTTGTGTCACCGGGACGGTCTGCACTTTGCGCCGAAGCGCAATCCCGGGCCCGTTCTCCTGCCCGTCTTTCGGCGGCCGGATCCCCGGGAGCCGGGGATTCCCATTGACGTGAGCAGGGCCAGCATGTTTGACACGGCGTATGTGCATCCGATTCTGCGGCGTCACGACATGCTCTTGTGGGAATACTACCGTCTGTACATTAAGTGTTTGTTGTTTCTATCATCTGGGACGACGATGGGTATGGATCAATGGATCGGGGGTATTAGTCCAGAACGACACCACCCGTCCAAGAGTATGTCTTTTTTTTTTTTCTTTTTCTCTTGCCTTCCTTTCTCGTGCCCGTTCTTCCCCTTCCCTCTTTGTCCCTTATCCATGCTCCCTCGTCCTCTCGTTCCCCGTCCCTAGTCACCCATCCTCTAGGCCCCCCCTCCCCCGGTCAACCCCTTGTCCTTGCTCCTTGTCTGCTGAATATTCAAAAGCAGCGCCATGAAACTCACACCGTCTCGTGCCAACGATAGTCTTCTTCAACAAGTCCATGAAAGTATGCCCCTACATCAGCCAGCCCTACCGCCCGCAGGTTCCCGGCCCGAGACTCTGGCTCTACGCCCTGCGATCGGTGCTCGTACAGACGCCCATCCCCGACATCCAGGGCCGGCGCGTCGATCTCGCGCCGTGGCCGACATCCGTAGACGCCGACGGCGTGGTTCGCTTCGTCGACAACGGCCGCGACGAGTACCGCCGTCTCCGCCATCAGATGATCCGGCCGGACATGGTCGTGCTCTGCACCGGCTACCGGCAAAGCTTCCCGTTCTTGACCAACAACGACGACGACGACAAAAATAGCCACGACAGCAACATCAAAAACAACACCCCTTCTTATCCCACCCCCCGCGACGCCAACATCCGCCACATCTGGAAACAAGACGACCCCACCATCGGCTTCATCGGCTTCGTCCGTCCCTCCCTCGGCGCCATCCCCCCCCTGTCCGAACTCCAAGCCCAGCTCTGGACAACACACATCCTTGCGCCGCACAGGATCCCCCGTCCGCTCCATCCCGGAGACCAGGGCCACTACATGCTGCGGTCCGCGCCCGGCGCCCGCATCACGTACGGCGTCGACCACGAGAGCTACGCGTACCAGCTCGCGCTGGACATGGACTCCGCCCCCGGCCTGTGCGACATCCTCGCCCTGTCCTCGTGGGCACGCATGGGGACCTCGTGCAAGCTGTTCGTTGTATGGGTCTTTGCCGCTCACGTCAATGCCAAGTTTCGCTTGCGCGGTCCCTGGCAGTGGGACGGGGCGGTTGCCCTGTTGACTTCGGATGAGATTTGGGGGACCATTACGCGGAGACCGATTCTTTTTGGTGCGTTCTATTTTTACTCTTGAGCAGACTTGTTTTCTTTTCTCTTTTCTCTTTTCCTTACTTTCTTCTTACTCTTTTTTACTCCTTTTTTTTTTGAATTATTCTTTTCCCATTATATCCCTCATCCCCTCCTTTTCCAATCACTAATACGTATCCCCAGGCCACTTCGCCGTTTCCATTCTCCCCATGTCCATCTTCGGACCAATCAACCTGCTCTGCTGGCTCTACGCGAACCTCCAACGTCTCCTCACGACAATGTATACCGCCATTTGCTCCATCTGATAGCGAAGCACCGGGAAAACATATCTAACGGCACCTTGATCTGCTCTCGGGTGGTCTTTGACATAGCCAAAGAGGAAAATAACATCTTCCTGTGCTAGCAAAAAGCATCTTTGAAGCATTGATCTTAGTGGGGCCATGGCTTCGGTGCTTCTTTCTCTAATATGTAGTGTCATGTAGTCTAATCCCTGGATTATTTGACAGAGATCTACTGGGATCGTGAGGACGGGGATGACCATGTGGCGTGACGTTCGCTGTGTGTTACTAGATCCTGTCTAGCTTTGGGTGTAACATGATTTTGTTCTCCTCTAAAACTTCCCACTTGGTCATACTCGTCCGGACTTCCGAGGTCTCCGAATAGATTATCCTCATCCGGCATCTCCGGGATCGCCACTAATTCTTCGGAGAAAAGCTCTTCGCTATCGATCAACTTCAATGACAGATATTCGAAGCAAATGTCCGCACGCGTGGCTTCCAGTGCCGCTGCACGCTGACTAGGAGTTTGAACTTCTTCGTGGGCAATAATCCATCTCGAGAATGTAGGCCACACCCTGGCAATTTCATCCAATACAAGCTTCTTCGCCGATAGATGAGCCAATCTGACTTGATGCTTTTTTTTCAAGTTTTAGTAGTCTACATGGACAGTGAAGGGTTGGGTGAGTCTCAGGACTCTGCGGTGATCCATGATATCGCTAGATCAGCCACAGTGTTTGTGCTTCCGGGAGCATTACTCAGTGCGACAGCCCAGGCGAGCTCAAGTATGCTGAAATGTTGTCGGGAGATGACAAGGATCTCCAGGGCTGAAACAGCAAAAGTTTCAGATTTTCCATGTCGTCTGATGTGTATCTCTGTAGGGGGTTCGATGTAGAGCTCCGAGATGCTCGCCGGGGTGCGATATACTGTTCAAAAAGGTTCTCATTGGTCCGCCTGGGGTTTGTGAGGCTGGAGAGTTATTCGAGTAGCGACAGAATGAGGGTGGAGAAGACGTGAACAGCTTGGCCGGTTTCGACATCCTCAGTAGTGGTGATATATGTCTTTGGCGGGGGCATCTGACGTTGCTGATTTGCAAACAACATGATGTGTAGAGAACGACTCTCGTTATCATATAGCATGGACTTTGATATCCTCTACAACGTCCCACAAGGCCTTTTATATAAAGGTTTTCAGATTCGTGGTGTGTTTTAGAAACTTGTCAATAATTTTTAGCAGACTCTCAGTCCCGAGGACCAGTTTCATGAGTAATTTTGTCCCTTATCTCCTCAAGATATTTGATGACGCGATGTAACTCTAAAAGATTTTTAAAATCACTATAGGCGCCTGCTCATATTTTAGTAAGCCGCTTTCTTTTCTATATTACTCTTATATAATGATTAAATAGATTTTTCTATTTTTTTCCCCTTCTTTTTCCTTCCTTTTTTTTTGCTAGATATTTCCCGGCCCTGCGGCGACTTGGCCAGTCTCAGAGGTGCCTGACGTCAACGAAACAGCATTAGTGCGACGACCCAAGATGCGACTTCCTACAATACCCACTGGTACTCATTATTTAATCACAAAATTTGTAAGACATTTCTACTAGTAGAAAAGACAATGGGGGGGTGGGCCACAGATGCAGATGGTCGTGCTTGTCCTAGGCCAAATGCCGCTTGATTTGTACATGAGATGAAGTCTAAATCTGTGCGCCACGCGCCACGTCTTGGAATTTGTTTTTCCTTTTTCCGACCACGTCGCCATTTGTTATGGATCCTTGTGGGGAGGGGATTTCAGCCCCTATTCTATGTCGTGGCCTTATGTTCGTGGGTGGCATCGTCGAGATGATGCTAGTACTTGATTTCCTGTGCCTCGTGTGGTCGTCTGGCCGCCGCGGGTATTATTCCCGTCCAAGGCCCTGATCCTTGATGTACATATCATTGACGACTGCCGGCTGCCAGTCCCGCGCGTTCCCGTCAACCATGTTCTCGCGCTTCCAGACCGAAGGGACGTCAGGATCAACACAGAGATGGGTCGGAACCCGGATGCCGGGACCACGACCGCTGCTATGGACGTCATCGCCGCGGGCCACCGGGGCAACCTCACGGTAGAGCAGGAAGCACTGCTCCGCCAGTTCTGGCAAACACTCTTGCTGCTCTACGGTATGCCAATGCCAGATTCCTGCTCCGTAAAGGTCGAGTCTCTCGCGCAGTCAACGGGCTGGTTCGGACACCGATCCGCGCCCGCACCTTTTGAGCCCAAGTCCTCGGCAGACGTGCTGGACGTCCTCAATGCCCTCGCGCAGGACGAGCATGACAAAAAGCTCCTGCTCAGGCCTCTCCAGCAATACGTAGCCGCACAGAGTTCCGAGTCCATCAAGTCCCTCGCGAAAGAGCTGTCCGCGCAGCCGCCGCAAGCAACCCAGCAGCTTCGCGATGCCCTCGCAGCGCAGTCGCCAGAATCCATCCGCGAGTTCCAGACAGTCCTACACGGCCACGCCGGGCATTCCATCCGCGCCATGGTCGCAGGGACGCTGAAGCACGACCACCCGGACGCCCTGGTGCTGCGATTCCTGCGCGCCCGCAAATGGCAGGTCAACAAAGCGCTCCTGATGATGCTCAGGGCCGTCATCTGGCGAGCTACGTATGCCCACGTCAACGACGACATCCTGCTCCGCGGGGAAGCCGGTGCGGCTGACGACGAAAAGAACGGCGACAAGGCAGCCAGGACCCTTGGCGGCGATTTCTTGAAACAGATGCGGCTGGGCAAAAGTTTTTTTCATGGCCTCGACCGGCAGAATCGGCCGATTACGATTATTCGGGCGCGGCTGCATCGGGCTTCTGACCAGTGCGTCGAGAGCATGGAGCGGTACACGACGTATTTGTGTGAGACGGGCCGGTTCGTGATGAATGCCCCTTGTGAAACGGCCGTAGGTTCAGTCTGGTCGTCATTGTCTCTCTTTTTTCTTTTTTTTTTCTTTTTTCTTTTGGTCTTATGATTGCCGTCCTGTGTATGTATAACTGACACAGTGGCTTCCAGTGTCTCGTCTTTGACCTCACGGGCTTCACGCTCGCAAACATGGACTACACGCCCGTCAAGTTCATGATCATGTGCTTCGAGGCCAACTATCCCGAGTCTCTAGGCGTGATCCTCATCCACAATGCTCCGTGGGTATTCAAAGGTAAGCGAGCCGCTTTTTCAACGCTCTTCTGTTCACTCGCACATATTGAGCAACAGGGATCATAAAAACAATAATGATAAAACAACAATATTAACAACAAAAAGCATGCTGGCGAATCATCCGCGGCTGGCTCGATCCAGTCATCGCGTCCAAAGTAAACTTCACATACACTCGGCAAGATCTAGAGGTCTTCATCGCGCCCGACAAGCTCATCAAGGACCTCGGCGGCGACGAGGACTGGGAGTACAAGTACCAGGAGCCCATCCCGGGAGAGAATGCCGCCATGGCAGACACGGAAAGCAGAGACCGACTCGTCGGCGAACAAGAGGCGATTGGGGCTCGGTTCGAGGCCGTCACGAGGGAATGGATCGCGCATGCTGATGGACCTGGCGGGGAGGAAATCCGGGACAGGCGCGAGGGCATCGCGGCAGAGATGCAGGCTAATTACTGGAAACTGGACAAGTACGTCCGCGCCAGGTCATTATATGATCGCCAGGGAATCATCCATGGGGGAGCCCCGGTGCAGTGGTATGCGTGAAGACCCAGCAGAACGAGACGCCCCGCGACGGAGAAGAATGTGTCCCGAGGACAAATGACCGAGTGGTATCGGGAAGCCGAACATGATGTACCGCGTGTTTGACCAGGAGGAGTCTGGGTAAGGCAGTGTAGTACATCTATCCATTGCAGATAATCATTCACGTGCCGGCGTTTGTTCTCCAGTCATGATGGCATGGTCGTCGCAGGTTGTCGGCAGATGAATGCATCGCAGACACCGCCCCACCAGCTTCACGTCGAGAAAAGACAACGAGGCAGCTTACGTACTGCAGTGCAGCTTACGTAGTCGACGCGCCCCCATGAGCCCTGAACAAGAGGGCACGGTGGGGCGATAGCCGAAGCGTCAGGATGCGCAGGCCCGCACCGACCACGCCACACGTGCATGGCTGGGATCATGGCACCCGGACTGGACAGACAGCATTCGCCGATTGTCGGCCCCACTTCGACGTGTCAGCCCCCACCTGTCTCCGCATCCCGCCACCTGCCATAGCACCTCCCTGCTAGTCTATCAAATTGAAGAACTGACCAATGAGAAGAAAGGAGACAGGGAAAATGGTTGTCCCACGTGGATCCAATGCCATTTGCTCCCGGTCGTTTGTCATCTGCTGTCTCGACGACTTTGCAAGTCTAGCATCCGTCCCTCATGTCCACCACCGTGCCTCACAGTCACCCTTGCACATACCATACAGCATCTCATGAACCAACAGAGGCGCCAAGCAAGACCTCACACAAGCTCAACAATCCCGCGGCAGTCAAGCAGCTGGACGCCCCGTCATGGAGCCTGCCCAACGATTGCAGAACCTTGTTCTGATTCTCCGTCCATCAGCCTTATTCCAGCTACTTCAATGAATAGGGAAAGATGAGGAAGAAGAAGACGAGAAGGCCAACATGAAAAGAGCCACGCCCAGCATTTTTCGTTATGTGAATCATACAATGGTCTTTTCGGAACACATACCTACCCAGGCAATTACTATCATCGCAGTAAATGATCCAGCATTCCGTCACGTCTATCATACAATATTCCTTTCGAGACACTTACCAACCCGGGTATTTTACTACCATCAAAGTATATCATTCACCCCATGCTTTTACAATCCGCTCAATTAGGGCCACCGAGCTACTCAGAAACGAGCTATCATGACTCCCGCCAAACTACGAAGCTACGACCCTTCCTCAATCTTGACGGTAAGAGCAGAGCTCTTACTCCTCAGCGAACATGTCTCCCCACTGCTCCCGTGACTCTCCTGGCTTCGCGGGCCCCACGATAATCCCCTGTCCGCGGACGTCTCTTGAATAACGGACGGGACCCGAATACCGCATTCCCGCTTCTTCTTCTTTATTTGAGCAAGACTAGGTGTCTGAGGGGGCTTGGGCCACAGTTGCGGCCGGAGCGGCAGAATCTCCTCTGTTTGAGAGGGCAGACTGGCCCGCTCACTTTCTCGTCCCTGCTCGTCGTTTTCGCTCGTCGGGATGGGCACCGCGACGCCGGTCGTGGAACTTCGAGCGCATGCCGCGCGTGAGAGGGCCTCGAGACTGTAGAAGCGTGCCGCGGAAGCAATGCTTTTCCCGTGGGGAGATCTAGGTGTCCGTAGGGACGAATGTGCGTGCTGGCTGTGTATGGTTTTGGTCACGGATCCATCTTCGCTTCTGACACATGTGCTTGAAGGGCCGTCGCCGAGGGTTTCTGAGGACCTGCACCGGCTCATCTTGTGTTGTCCCTTGAACGCATCTGTTTTGTGGTGGGAATTCATCCTGTATTTTCTGTCCAGAGTCTCCAGCCTGTCTGAGGCAGAAGACTCAGGACGCTTGTGCTCGACCGTGGCGTCTGCGTGCTTGCGTGCGCCGAGACTCTGCACATGACTCTCGTCGTCCACAATGACAATCATCCAGACGCCCACCTTGCCATTGGAGCCAACTAAGGGTGTGCAATGAAGCCAGCGAGACCGTCCCATCATGTTCTCTGGCTCGAAGCCATTGTCCACAACATCACCGTCATGGAGATGGGCCTCCAATGGGTGCTGGCGCGTAGCGTCCTTGCGTTGCGAGCGGCTTTTGTAAGAGGCTGCTGCTCTGTGGCTGATAGTTAGCCATCTCACCTTGGCGGTCACGCTCTGGCCGTTGGCGAGCGCCTCAATAAGCTGGTGTCTCATGTGCTCTGAACCGCCGATGCGGTCGAGCAGTGGCGACTGCAAGATGCCGGGGACGCGCATGGAAGGGCTGGTAAAGAGGATGCGCAAGGACGGATACGGTCGGACGAGCAAGTAGTGCTCATACACACCAGTGAGGCGACCGTTGTGATTCGCAGCCAGGGATTCTACCGTCGTTGCCGCATTATGTCGCAAAATTGTCTCCTGTTTCGAATCGCTGCCATCTCGCGAACCCTTTTTCCCCAAGACAACTCGATTGCGTGAGCCGGTACTAGAATGAGTTGTCTCCGCGCGAGAGCCCTTGATTGCGGGTCTGGTAATTGTGAGTTTCTCGTTGGAATGGAGGCCATGTTCACTTTGCAGAGGCAGACGATGCATTTCGCCGCCCCGGTTTCTGACGATTTCGAGTTCGTGTGGTCCCAGGATCTCGGCGAGCTGCGTAAATTCATCCGTTGTCTGAGTGGGCCGCAGCCGGCCAGCTTCTGCTTGCTCGTCCTCATCAGCGACCTTCTTCAGTGCTCCGAGATCGTAGCAGCCCATAGCCAAGCCCGATACGTCCACTTGAGCCCCGATGAAATATCGTATGACCCCTCGACTGTCATACAATGGGGCGATCTAGAAGAACAATCAAAGTCAGAATACTATTGCTTTGGTTTTTTTTTTTTTTTTTTAAAAAAAAAAAAACCATAAATACATCAAAAAATGACAAGATATAGGGGGGCGTGAGGGAGCTCAACTGTGTCATACCATGACTAGATTCATGAATGGGGACCCATCACGTCTGTAATTGAGAAATGTCTCGTAATGCTCCACACCAGCCTCGACCTTCTCGCGAATCCGAGTTATACTAAAGGGATTGGTGAAGGGGCCCTGGAGAAATCTGCAATTTCGACCAATGACATAGTCCACCCCGTATTG
The DNA here is from genome assembly GCA_018360255.1 of Claviceps maximensis. Lineage (NCBI taxonomy): Eukaryota > Fungi > Ascomycota > Sordariomycetes > Hypocreales > Clavicipitaceae > Claviceps > Claviceps maximensis. The sequence continues at coordinate 27,596 of SRPZ01000194.1, forward strand.
TGTCGTTCGATTGAACTCTTCAGACATGAACACGATGGGATTGTCATGACGGGAGGGATCCGTGAGACAAAATACTTCTGCTAGCCCCTCGGATGCATTACTGGACGTCCCCATGATCCTGTGCCGAATCGAGACAGATACCGTTTGAATCCATACGTGCGTGATGTACATGGGTAGGTCCTCACGCGCGAGGATGTCAAAGGCTGCATTTGCTTTATTTTGCAGCTCTGGATTGGCCGTGTGCTGAGCTTGATAGTAATCGTGCGTGAAGCCATAGTCATTCAACAAGCTGAGTTGGCGAAGCACGGCATTGCTGTACTCGATAGCACGAAGTGCCTTCAATGCGTCGAGAAAGTACGTCAGGAGCGGTACCGAGGCTGGCCGATAACGCCGCAGGAAGTTTGAGAATCTGTAGAGGTGCGCCGAGTCATCAAAGATGGACTGTAGATGCCTGTTCGAGAACAGAAGCTCTGAGCGCTTTTCCAATTTGTACTTGAGGCTGCTGGTGTCACTTTGCTCAACGGGCACCACCAGGTCAAAGCTACCTGGATCCAACTCATCTTCACCAATAGGATCCAGGCCATCAGAGTCGCCCTGCGCTACCTGAAGCGCAGGCAGAGCATCTCGTTTGTGATGGTCATGGTTGATAAGGAGCGGAGATGCTGGGACAGGTGGAAGCGGTTTTGTTGAATACTCAGGCTCGTCCAAGCTTGGTTCACTGTGGCTACCAGACAGTTAGTTTTTATCCCATAATGTGATTCTCCATCAGAACATGTATACATGTTATATATTTGCCATCTCCGTCATTCCAGAGAAAGAAGAGACAGCAGTGTCAATTACCTGGAACCAGTAGGGGAAAGAGGCGGGACGATTGCCGGGGGGCTGGAAGGGTCCATGCTAGCTGACGAAATTGTTGTCATGGTATCGCGAGTCGAGCAAATACAACAATGACCGAAAATCACTCACGCAGCGGCTTGAACGACACAAGACTGTCGACAAAATTCGTCGATTCGCCGGCACTTCAAGAGGATTCGACAAGCATATGAGCGTTGGCCGCATACTTATACCGAGGAGACTAATAATCGAAATCTCCCTGGTACCACAGTGGTACCAGAAAAACTTTTCTTTTTTTTTTTTTCATAGCTACCTACTTAGGTACATGTTCCTACTCTTCACCAGACAGTGGATAGATTTCCACGATCTATGCACAATCTAGGAAGAGTTCCAGTCTTATCGAAATCGGAACGAACGAGTTGATCTTCTTATAATGTATGTTGGCTTGTGTTCCGGCGTGTCCGCGACGTCACTGGCCCAGGCTTTCAATGAGGAAACGAAGAGACAGAATTATTATTGCCTTGGTTCCAGCCTCATTATGTCAACGCGAGGTCCTCTTGAACAAGGCCACCTATTAATCGCGTCCTGTTGATCGAGGCACATGGTGGCATGCATAGTGCTTATTTCCGAGCCGTCTTGATGTTCATTGTTTATACCATCTAGATCTTTTCGCATTCTCGAGCAAGGAAACCGCCTTGATGACATAACTGAGTCACTTATCAAATCACCAAATTGCCGTGTCTTGTGCAACTGGTAAGGATCGCAATACATCAGAAGCTTTAAAGACCCCGCGCTGTCATCCTTTCCGCCCTATCCTAAAGAAGTTGCTGAAGCATAAGACAACGCAAGTAAGACGGATTTCAAAAACGCATGCGATGCAGGGGCAAAGGAGACTATTCTTGTGGAAAGGCGAGATGTTGTGTTTCCAAAGCGTTCCGGACATGGGATTGGATATCCGTCTAGGGGCGTATTGCGGACTTTTCAGGGAACGATCATGAAAAAATATTGCTTGCTGGACCTCTTCCATCGTCATATATCACTCTCTGGCGTCGTCTTGTCCAACAGTCAAAGTTGACGTTGTGTCACCATGGCACCTTTTTATGGGTCTCGATGAAGGACGAAAAGAGACCAAATACCAAAATCAGAAGACCAAGCGTTGAAAATGGCTTGGAAATTCTGGTGCGGGTTGGCTGAGGCGCGGACAGGCTTCCACAGACAGCCACAGAGATACAGTCTTGACTGACGCGGTTCTATTCAACGTCGAGAAGTTAAGACAAGTCATTTGCTCCAACCAACAACAGGGAAGGATTTTATTAAGAACCTGGTCGCACGGCATTTCACCCCAGTGAGACATGATAAATGGACTCAATATAATGCCTCCGGCTCCCCGAAGCAGTGATTTATCTCGCCGTATGCGGTGAGAAGCATTCGGAAATAGTCACGTACGGACGGAAGTCTCTTGTGCATAAAGCCCAGCAGAGATACATATTTGTGTAGTCCATACTTTTTGAAAGGGCTCTTCACTTTTATTCCTGGCAATTTGCGTGGTGTGCACAAGAAGGCGAAATAAAACATCACAAGACTTTTTGGGCCAGCTCAAACAGGTCGAAAAAAGCTTCGCGCTCCTTTGCAAATTTGGAAAGACCCAGACCAAGAACCAGGGTCCTTCTGTCGTCGGGAGATTTGAGGGATATATGACTGGCAATCTGCGCAGCATAGAGGTGGCCCAGGGTCTCTCGATCATCGCCACCGCCACCCAAAAGAGTTGTAGGAGACAGATGGGTGGATGGGAGAAGTCCATGACTTGAAGTCGGGAGCGTCATTGACACCACGTCGGCAGATGATTCCGTCAAGGGCACTTGGATCTTCTCGTTCGTTAGCCTCTAAAAGTTTTGCTGTTTGCTGCTTGCTGTGGCACATGCCCACCGTACCCATTGTGACAAACGTCCCTCTTGGCTGATGGTAACGAGGAGCTTATCAGAGAAGCCCAAGGACGTGACTTGCGTCTCGACGCCGTTGACTGTACCGGTAGCTTGCCTGCTTGGCGCTGGAAACTCATCTTCCCTCACATCAGCCATTCTCGTGAGCGCAAGGCTTTTTCTGACGTTGTGCAAGAAGGAAAGAGCTGTCGTATTGGTGGGACTGGTATTGCAAAAGAATAAAGAGCAAGCATGCGCAGCTCAACTTCCGGGTAGCTGAGAAGGAAATATGGTTCAAGACCCACCTTTCTGCACGAAAAGCGGCCCTTGACCCCACACTAGTCTCAAAACAGCTTGAGATTTTGGCGGTCTATCACGGCGCAAAAGTATTGATCTAAAAAAAATCCCAGGTTGGGACGGGGACGTGAGAGCATCCGCGATCACAAACAGAGCGTTTTGGTTGTTTCCGAGCACCGGTGCCTCAGTCACGTCCCACACAATGGAAATGTGAATCGATCACAAAAAAATAAAAATTGAAAAAAAAAAAAGACAAGATGGTCAAGTTTGTGCCTCGGCAGAGGAAGCACAAGGTGCTCGCTCGACAAAAAGCCGAAGAAAACGTCCAGCATGAGATCCAAGACACAAACCAGGAAATTCTGCCTGCTGCCCAGGTCGAGCGCCAGAGAAGAAAAGACCAATTGAAAAAAGAACTGCAGCAGGATGGCACTAAAGTGAGCGGCAAGAAGGCGAAGCGACTCGAGAAATACATTGATATAAAGCTTCGCAAAGATGAGAACAGAGAACTCATGGCGAAGCTTGCCGCGCGTCGCATCGATACATCTCTTTTCGCAAGTAGCAGATCTCTCGGTCAAGGCAAGGAAACAAAGAGGCAAACGCTATCGCGGGCATTGCGAGAACAAAGAGCCGGAATAGACGGCGACGAAGATATACTCCTTGAAGAAAGGGCCGAGGCGAGTGGCGAGTTGAGAGACAGCCGCCAGCCTGAAGTGCCTCATCTGCCGACAATAACGGACGCGGTTTCGAAACTTGCCGAACCGCAAAAGGCTGCTGTGCCGGCCTCCAGTACGGCAGTCATCGGATCAGGGCTGAAAAGGCCCATGGATCAGGATGACGACGGCCGGCCCGTGATCAGAAAGAAGCAAAAGAGAGGGGGGCTCAAAACTAAAACAAAACCCTTGGAATTCGTTGCAAGTGCTCATCAACAGGGTGGATCTGAGCACGAGGAATGGGGCGGATTCAGTAGCAGCGGCGACGACGACGACGAAGACGACGACGAAGCTGACGAAGCTGATAATGATGAATCTGATTTGGGCTCTGGAGAGAATACCAGCGACGATGAAGACGATGATTCTAGCTCAGAAAGTTCAGACAGTGATGAAAATGGCGACCAAGAAGAATCAGCGACACGGTCTTCTGCATTCAAAACATGGGCACTTCAACAACGAAATGAAGCGTTGGGGTACCAAACCTCGGATAACACTGGTCTATTAGAGATTCCCAAGCCCGACAACTTTGTGCCTCGAGTCCCCGAACAAGACCCTTTGCCGATGGAGCTACAGCCTACTGAAAACGACTCAAGAAAAGCATACAGCGTAAATGTGACGAGGTCAGCCGAGATACAAGAGGCGCGGTTGAAGTTGCCGGTAGTTTCGGAGGAGCAGAGGATTATGGAGGCCATTCATAACCATGACATTGTCGTTATTTGCGGCGCAACAGGCTCGGGAAAGACTACTCAGGTCCCGCAATTTCTCTACGAAGCAGGCTATGGATCGCCAACTTCACCCACACCAGGAATGATTGCAGTTACGCAACCGCGAAGGGTGGCGGCTGTTTCCATGTCTAGACGAGTGGCGGATGAACTCGGCGATCACTCCAAGGCCGTCGCGTATCAAATCCGTTTCGAGGGCACGGTATCTGACAAAACTGCTGTTAAGTTCTTGACAGACGGTGTTTTGTTGAGGGAGATTGCGCAGGATATCACGCTACGAAAATACTCCGCCATCATAATTGATGAAGCCCATGAAAGAAGTGTCAATACCGATATTCTGATTGGCATGTTGAGCAGGGTTATCAAGCTCCGAGCTGAATTGTCGGCAGAAGACGCGACGGTGAAGCCCCTGAAGCTGATCATCATGTCGGCCACACTCAGGATAGAGGATTTGACAATGAACTCTACTTTGTTTGCCACACCTCCACCCGTGCTAGAAGTGGAGGGTCGACAGCATCCTGTCACCATTCACTTCGCCCGAAGGACGCACCACGATTACGTCGAAGAAGCCTTCAAGAAGATCACGCGCGGCCATCGAAAACTGCCTCCCGGTGGGTTCTTGGTCTTTTTAACTGGTCGCAATGAGATCTTGGAGCTGAGCAAACGACTGAAAACTGCTTTTGGCGGCATGACGTCGGTCGATGGCCCCAAGGTCAAGATCTCAGCGAACGAGGCTCCGATGGAGGTTGAAGATATCGAATTCGGAGACGCAGATGATGATAACGGCGACGAAATCGATGGTTTACCGTCGGATGGCGAGGGGGAGGAGGAAGAAGAAGAAGACGAGTTCCAGATCGAAGAGGACCAGGAAGCTGCGCCGTTGAAGATGCAAATACTTCCCCTATACTCTCTTTTGCCGACTCGGGAGCAGCTCAGAGTGTTTGAGCCGGCCCCAGAAGGCACTCGCCAAGTCATCTTGGCCACCAATGTTGCGGAAACTAGTCTGACGATTCCAGGGACAAGGTTTGTCTTCGACTGTGGACGCTCCAAGGAACGGCAATACGATCGCCGGAGCGGTGTTCAAAGCTACGAAATTGGTTGGATCAGCAAGGCCAGCGCAAGCCAGCGCTCTGGTCGCGCCGGTCGAACGGGGCCGGGCCACTGCTACCGACTGTATTCGTCTGCGGTGTACGAGAGAGATTTCCAAGCTTTCGCGGACCCTGAACTTCTCCGCATGCCGATTGAAGGAATCGTGCTCCAACTGAAAGCCATGAATCTTGAGAACGTCGTCAATTTCCCTTTTCCGACTCCCCCGGAGCGCCAGAGCCTGGCCAAAGCCGAAAAGCTCCTCACATATCTATCAGCACTGTCTTCCTCTGGCCAAGTGACGCAGATTGGTAAAACCATGTCGGTCTTTCCGCTATCTCCCCGTTTTGCAAGAATTCTGCTCGTCGGTCATCTGCACGACTGCCTGCCCTATACCATCGCCCTGGTGGCCGGCCTCTCCGCTGCCGAGGTGTTTCTTCCAGAGACGCAGGCCATTCCGCAGCTGACCGTACGAGACGACATCGAGATCCGGACCGCAGAAGACGTTGTGGCCGAAAACCGGCAAGCCAACGTCCGCCGGCTGTTCAACGAGGTGCACAAAAACTTCTGCTACTTGGACGACAGGTCCGATGCTATCAAATTGCTGCAGGTGGTGGGCGAGTTTGCGCATGAGCCGACCGAGGATTGGTGCGAGAGACACTTTGTCCGGTTCAAGGTTCTGAAGGAGGTGCAGCAGCTGAGGAGGCAAATCACGGAGCTCCTTCGAAATAACATCAGCTCGTTTGCAAACCTCAAGTATCAAGACAAGCTGGACCCGCCCACGCCGAAGCAGGTCAGCGCTCTGAAGCAAATGGTTGCCGCCGGCTTCGTCGACCAGGTAGCCATCCGCGCAGATCTCTCCCCGACGCGTCCCGAGCAATATCGAAAACCAAAGAGGGCCATTGACGTGCCCTATATTCCGCTGATTCCCCTGCACGAAGTCAAGGGGCCCGAACATGATAGTCTCGTGTATATTCATCCCACCTCGCCCTTGTCTCATTTGAGCATTCAGGAATTACCCGAGTATATCGTGTACTCGTATCTCCAACGAGCCACCCCGTCAGGCTTGGACGCCGAGAAGAAAACGCCCAAGACGCGCATGCACTGCCTCACGGACGTGACTGGCGGCCAACTATCAGGTCTGGCAAAAGGCACGCCTCTTCTCAGTTACGGCAAGCCCATCAAAGAGACAAAGGCGCCGTCGGCGTCGGCGACAACGGCAGACGGCGCCCTGACGAGAGAATGCTGGGTCGTTCCCTATTTGCGTGCAGAGAACACGGGTGGGCAGGGCTGGCCGCTGCCGGCGAAAAAGGTCAAGCAAAAAAAGGTGCCAGGCAAAGGCTGGATTGTAGAGTAATCAGGATGAGGTGAAGGGGGGACAAGTGAACAAATGTACATGACATAATGCATCCGGACATGGAAAAAGTCTTGTAATTGATTTCGGTGTTCAGTGTTTGGGTAGACTGATTTTTCGGGGGTTCTTTTCACCAGCTTACATTATAGCATCACGATGCAAATTTTGATCAACCAAAGCGCAGAAGTTTACATATTGCAAATCAAATTGGTAAATCATGGAGACTTAGTCTTGACCTACGACTCCGATTTCATTTTCGGGCATGCTCTCGAGGAAATCGGTCCGTCAATATCGACTCCATCGCCTCATGTGACTGGATGATTCTAACACGCATGACCGACAATGTACACATCCGCGTTCACATCTCGCAAGCGTCTAAGAAGCGTCCAACAAGCCAAGAAACATGGCCTTCTCCAACACGAAAAGACCCGGTTCCGCTCTCATCTCTTTCTTTGCCCCGGCACGCCATCTACTACCATATTTTTTTTTCCAAGGCCCCCTGGAATCGGAGCTGGCCTTGGTTCGCCCGGATATCTTGGCAGTGGCACGCACGACCTGTGATGGCGAACTAGTTGCAGGTATGGGAGTGTTTTTTTTTTCGATTATGCGAGCAACGGAATCTCATTGTCGATTGTAGGTTCTCGGGTCGAGATGGGCATGTATATACATATAAAGAGGACATGATATTGTTGACGTTTTCAGGCACATGTTGCAGTCCACGCCTTGCCTTGGTAAATACCGACAAGCCGGTAACAACGGAATTTTATTTTCCAAAGCATGGTCTTGGTTGAAGAAAAAAAAAAAGGAAGAGAACAGAAAAGAACAGAAAAGAAAAGAAAAGAAAAGAAAAGAAAAGGATAAGCATATACTAGCTTGAGCAGCCTCGAGGGCAAACTCCCGCCTTGGCATGAATACAATCATCCCGTCCAGTATTCCGTCCTCATCTCCAACATCTAGCAAGCCCGACGCGACAAACGACCGAAATACTCGACATCATGCACCAAGAGGCCATTCTTCCCCCCCGCGTCCCCGAAAAAAATAACAGGTTTTCCACCACGCAGCGCTCCCCGCCATCCCATCGTCATAACCGCATCATCCGAAACGCCTCCCCCGATTCGCCTCCCCGGCTACCTACATAAATCATATCCAACGACAAATGATCGAATCTCTTACTACAGCCTTTATTCCACGAAACACAAACATATAATATTGATACTTTTATTCGCCGGCCCACTCGCCCTTTTGTTTTTCCCCTGAAACACATTCAAACGATTTAACGAAAAAAAAAAAGAAAGAAAGAAAGAAAGCATATTCCATCTCCAGACAGGGTTTTTCATCATGGCCGCTGCACCAAGAGCCTCAGCAGGCCTCCTGCGAAACCGCATCAAGGTGTCTGTCCCGTCGCGCGCGGTGAGAGCTTCGCCGCGCTACATGTCCGCGACGCAGGTTTCTAGAGTCAAGGACGATCTTGGCGGACCGGGCGGGCAGCAGCCTCCGCCGGGGAAGCCGGGTGGGTATGATGTTCTGCGGCAGCAGTGGTAAGTTGTTTTCGTGTATCTTGTGCATTATCCATGGTTTTTTTTTCTTGCTTTTTACTATATATATATATATAAAGAAACAAAAAGAGACAAGAAAGTAATTGGAGGAAACGAAGAAAGAAAAAAGATGGATAGGAGAGTCCTCATGTCAAATCTCACCACAAGTTATAAATCCTTCTTCTCGATCCTTGTTTCCCCCTTCTGCTCCGCTCTCCCCCTTTAACTTCGTCTGTCTCGCGATCTACTATTACCTTGTCCACTCACAAACAACCAAATACACTCACCAAAAACAAACCACTAATACCAAGAAACAAAAAAAAAAGGCTCAAAATAGGCGGCGGCGCTCTCCTCCTCGTAGCCGCATACGCCTACTTCAGCGGCGGCACCAGCAGCGGCAGCAGCAGCGCCGGCTCCAGCGCCAAAGAAGCAGCCAAGCGCAGTGCCCTCAACCTGGAAAGAAACGCCGAGCGCAAAATGGGCGGCACGCTCTCGCACCTCAAGGGGGACCGGAACCTCAAGGAGGACGTCTTTGAGGCGAGTCGGAACGTGGCGGCGCAGACGTCGGATCAGGCCGGCAAGACGATGAGGGAGTTGAGTGGGCGGGACAAGACCAAGGAGGGGAGTTTTCGGCACGAGTGAAGCGTGGATAGATGGGGAGTAACGATGAGTATGATCTGTGTGAGGGTTTTGGAAAGAAGGTATGAGGAAAGGGGGCGAGGTTCGGGTCTAATGGTGAGCACTCTGGGATCTCGACGAGACGGTGGACCTAGGACGAGAAAGGTGTTTTTGCCATGAATGATGTTATTAGTCGGCATACAAGGTAGGCCTTTCGGTAAGCAATAATATACGAAGGAGATATGGGTATGCGTACAACAGCAGCAGTAATGAAATGCACCACATAGTGTGAAGGGATGGCAAACAATCTCTCTCCGTCGTAAACAGCCTTGTTCGCTCCACGGCTTCTTTTCCCCATGTTCATCTCATCCCATCTCATTTTTTCTTCCCCCCCATCAAATAGTCTCCCCTCCCTATAGCTCCATAGAACCCCTTCACCCCACGAACAGGCCACACCCCCTCCGCCGCCGCCGCCAGCCTCGTCCTCCAAGTCAGCTTCCTCTCAGCCTCCTCCCTCTCCACATCAACCTTGACCTTGTCGAAAACGCTAGGCAGATACGTCGCGCCATACCGAGCCCTTAGCTCGTCATAAGACCGACGATCGTAGTTGCGCCAAAACTCATCCTCGGTGTAGTACGCGTGCGCGTAGAGCCACTTCCTGCCGCGGAGGTCCTGGACTTTTCTCTCAAGCGCGCGGTTCAGCTCCACGACGGCCCTCCTCGACCGGCCTGTCAGGGGTCCCCAGACGCCAAAGTTCATCATCAGGTCAGGCATGTTTGGGTTCGAGAAATCCGAATGCAGTCCGTGGGCAGAGTCGGGGTCGTCGCGACGGATCCGCAGGGGGCAGAGCCAGAGGGGGTAAATGGCGAGGGTATCGTGCAGCCAGTCCTGGAACTCGACCGTGCGGTCGAGAGGCACGCCGACGTCCTGGACCATGTAGTAGTCTGCGAGCCCGGATTTGTGCACGGCACGATACATGATGCGCGTGTGCATAAAGTCGTCGAGCAGGAATCTCGTGACGCGGTTGAAGGGCGTGAGAAAGTACCGAAAGGAGTACTTGCCGACCCAGAATGCTCCTCGGTCGTAGCGGAAAAGGTATTCCACCAGGGGAATATAGTCCACCACCTCGATGCTGTCGAGGGCCACGATGTCGTCCAGGCTTTCGATGCCTGTCGTCATCTTCTTGAGCATGCTCGTCCTCTTCTCGACGAGCTCCTTCCGCACCTCACGGGCTCGGATATAAAACCAAGGGTCCCGTCGTCCTGAAAAGGTCCTCGTCTTGAGCACGCCGGGGGGCATCACGTCCGTCATGCGCCCACAGCAAAGCAACGTCGTCTGCGCGTCAAAGACGATGCCGTCGACGAAGTCGTTCGCCGCCTCCTCAGTGCACGCTCTGCGCATTTTCCACACCGTCTCCTCGGCACGCCGCGACAGACCATAGCGCAGCTCGACGAATTTCTTGGCCGGCTTCAGCTGGATCTCCAGCATCGTCACCACACCGAGCGTGCCAAACGCCGAGGCCGCGCCCCAGAACACGTCTGGCCTGTCGACCTTGGATGCCCTCGTGATGGTTCCGTCGGCGAGCACAATCTCGATGGACTCCATGGTCGCGTCGAATGCGCCGTGGCGGAAGGAGCTGCTTTCTCCAGAGGTCCCCGAGAAGCCTCCTCCGACCGTGATGCCCGGGAACTCCATCACAACCGGCGGGATCAGGTCGTGTTCCAACGTCGCCTTGACCAGCTGGTCCATGGGCACGTTTGGCTCCACAAGCGCAGTCAGCTTGGTCGCATCGACAGAGAGGACATGGTCGAGACGGCTGGTGTCGATGGTGTTGTCGGCACGGCGCTGTGACGTGCGCGTGCTGTTGGTCGAGCCATGATAGATGCGAAATGGTTCTTGTCGTTGGGAGAAGCTCTTTACCCGGAGGGCAATGCTCTGAACGGCTTGGTCGTGTGCTGCGAATGGCATTTTCTGTCCTTTTCTGTCCTTTTTCCTTTCTTTTTTCTTTCACTTATTATTGTACTTTCCTATCTCCTCCCATGTTTTCTTCCCAACATTGAAGGATAGCGTTGAGTCCATCGACCGAGCGACGACGGAATCGCATGTGGCCTCGCTCAATGAATCACGGCAGGCGTTACCCCATGGCTCCTGCCGCCGCAGCTGCCACTAGCTCACATCGTGCACCTCTTCCAACTGCTCGGCAAAATGTCTCACGGCTCTGATGGAGGTGCTACACAATGTAGAAAAGATCTACCTACGCTCAGCTCGTACTTTGTATACCTCCAGACTGCCCCTCCATAAACGATTGCCCGTTGCTATGAATGCATGAAATGTGAAAATCTTTTTTATATTCAACAAATATACATAGACCATTTGGAAAACAAACGTAACAAAACGATGGAATAGTCACTGCGACACGCCAAACGCCCGTCCAAGACACACCATTTCTTTGCCCCACCCTCCCCTTTTTATTTCTTTTGGCTGGAATTACTCCTCTTTGCTATCAATGTCAACGACAAATCTTCGTTTCATCTCCTTCTTCTTCTTCTTTTTTTGTTTTTACCTACGGCCGCCTCTGCTAGCTTGCCTGGGCTGACTGCCATACGTTCTTCTGCCTTGGACTCTATCTCTGCTCATCGATTGCCCGAGATTGATGTCTACGCGTGGTGGCGTGGTGAATCCGAAGCTCTTGGCCACGCGGGCCAAATCCAACTTGTGCACATCGTACACGGATCGTAGACTGTGCGAAGCATAGGCGTGCAAGTATGACTTGAATGCCTCCTTGGCGCTCTGTTGAAGATAGTAGTTCTTCCCGATAAGCTTCTCCAGCTGGGATTGCACGTTGGCAATCTTCTTCGCCGGGAACTCAAACTCGACCACGGGCACGCGCGCGGTCTGCAGGTGAGACAGAAACCCGACCTCGTTGGGCTGCAAGAACAACAAACTACGGCCCTTGGTATCGGCACCACGAGCAGTACGACCAACTCGGTGGATGTAATCGCGCGTGTTATCAGGAGGGTCGAACTGAACGATGAAATCGACGGCAGGAATCTACGGTTTTTTTTTTTTTAACTTGTCAGCCACGGTCCAGAGTGCATTCATCCATGCTTCCGCACAATGTCTTGATTGCTTACATCAAGGCCACGGGCAGCAACGTCAGTGCAGATCAAAATGCCATGTTTCGCGTTGCTGAACTCGAAGAAAGTGTTGGTCCGCTTCTGCTGTTTCTGTTTGCCGTGCAGATCCAACACGGGACAGTCAATGTAGTTGAGAAGCTCCGCGTAGTACTTGACCGAAGCACAACTGCTAAAGAAGACAATAACCTTCTTCTTCTTGGCCTGCATTCGTCTCAAAAAGGAAAAGAGCAAGATGAATCGCTTGTCGGCGTCACAAAGAACATAGCCTTGCTCCAATCCATCGACTGTACTAAATTGCTTTTCCTCGTCGACGTTGATGTACAGTGGGCCAGGTCGTAAGGAGATTCGAGCAAGATCCTCTGCGGGTTTTTGGTTAGCGAAGGACCTCAAAATTGCTCTCAGTATGTTGGGGCCGAAAACAAAAATAACAAAAAAAAAACATAAAGAAAGAACATGCTACATACCGACTTTTGTGGTTTGCGTGGCAGAAAACAACATTGTTTGGCGATCATCGTTGGACAAGACCTTGACAATCTGTCGAATCTCGTCTTCGAACCCAACTTCCAGAATTCGGTCTGCTTCGTCAATGACTAGCGACTTGAGGTTCTTGAAGACAAATGGCGTGTTTAACAAATGATCCAAAAGCCTTCCAGGCGTAGCAATAAGCAGATTGACTCCCTTTGAAAGTTTCTCGGCTTCTGCTTTCCTGTTGGCACCTCCGATAACGATGCCGTATGTCTGGGAGTGGTGCTTCATGAGTTCGCGAGCTACGCCGAAGATCTGCAGCGCCAATTCGCGAGTCGGCGACACGACAATCACACCAGTGCCGTTTCTGGGCTTGAATCGCAAAGCGCTGAGAATTTCGATAGCGGGAATAAGGAACGCGAGCGTCTTGCCGGATCCGGTCTTGGCAGCACCGAGAACATCCTTTCCAGCCAATAGGGGAGGAATGGCCTACGAATAAACGAGAGGATTAGCTTCTTGCGCAAGGAAGGATATGGGGACTTTTTGGGGAGGAAGCATTGCCCGGAAGAATTGCTTTTGTCCATTTTATTGGCGATAAAAGACGTACGACTTTCTGAATGGCCGTCATCTTGGTGAACCCCATTTCACCGATAGCCTTCATTGTCTTTTCAGACAGCTTCAATTGTTCGAATAACTCGGAATCAGTGCTGAGAGGTAGTATGGAGGCGCCATCAGTAGGCAGTTGGCCAATGGTGTTGTCGGCAGCATCGTCGTCGTCTTCGCCTTGGACAGACTCGGCACCAGACTCTTTCTCGTCTTTGTCGGAAGAATCCTCGTCAGAGTCTCCGTCATCTTCGTCGTCATCCCCTTCCTCTTCTTCTACGTCTTCCACATCATCGCTCTCTTCATCGCTTTCTTCTTGAGGCTGAATCTTGGGCGCAGGCTTCTTTGCGCTCTTGGATTTTTTGGACAATGCCGCAGCGTCGACAGCAGGTTCGGCGCCCGTGCGCTTTCTCTTCTTGGTGACTCCGTCGCCCATGTTGAGGAGAGATGGCGACGATGCGTCTGAGACGGGATTTTTTTTCAGGTTGAGAAGCGCGTCTTTCTCAATCCTAGTCTTATCGTGGTTGGGAGCTTTGTCGTAAATTACAGGTACTGTGTTGGTGATGTTCAAAAAAGCGGCGATCAAAGGAATCTGCGATAAGAAAAGGGAAAAAAAAAGTCACGGATAAGGAAAAAAAATCAGCCACACGAGCAGACACCCTTTCAGACTTCGGCGCGCGCGCTAGGTGCGGGCAGCCACAATGGCGCTCAGACCCGTTATGATTGGTTGATGGCCTCGTTGCAAAGGAAGGAAGGTACCATGTATCTTGAAGCAGGTCGGCATTTTGGCTAGATGATGCCATTTTCCACTCTCGATATTCCATCTTCCGTTCAGAAAGATTCAAGAATCTGTATCTACTCTAGGTTGAGGTCTTTTGCACAAACACAAACACACACACATAATTGTGTTGCCTAATAATAAATGCCATTGGTATGCAGATTGCATACGCTATCATACACTCGGTGCAATCATTTTCTGCTCACTCTCTGAGCCACTCCATGTTCATTTTCATCTTCATGTTCATGATTTAATTTTTTTTTTGTTTTTTGTTTATATTTACTCGTTATTTATTTATTTATTGTCAGTTTCATTATTTTTATTTCTTTCGTCTTTTGTGATACATCCTTCTTCAAACCCCCAAAAATCGAGACTACTCCTTCACAACTTACTCTTAGGATCAAGATACACACTCGCAAGCTTCAGCTGCACCACAGCTTCCGCCACCATCTCATCCACAATCTCCCTGGCAGGCTGGATCTTGGTAATGGCACCAGCGACCTGGCCCATGATGTGCGGGAACTCAATGTCCTCGACGTCGTTCCCGAAGTCGTGCTCGATGGGGATGACGCCCTTGTCGCAGAGATCCTGGGCGGCATTCCCCCTGGCTTTCCAGCTCCTGATGTAGGGGTTCAGCTTGGCCCGCAGCGGCCGGCCGGTGAGGACGATGGTGCGGTCCGTGTCGGAGAAGCCGCACGAGACGACGGCCTGCTTGTGCTCGTCCGCGCTGGCGGCCTCGGTGCACGCGACGAACCGGGTGCCGACCCAGACGCCCACGGCGCCCTGCATGAGGGAACTCGCCAGGCCGCGTCCGTTGTGGATGCCGCCGGCGGCGAGGACCATGGCGGTCTGGCCGCCGAGCATGGCTGGCCGGTAGCGACGAGCGACGTCGACGATGGAGGGGATCAGGACCGAGTTGGCCACGTCTCCCGTGTGGCCGCCTCCCTCGGTGCCCTGGCCGCAGATGATGTCGACGCCGCGATCCAGAGCCTTGACGGCGTGCTTGGGGTGACCGACCATGTTCATGACGAGGATGCCATGCTTGTGGAACTTGTCAATGACCTCCTTGTCCGGCACACCCACCGCCGACACGAACAAGCAGGCACCGCTCTCGATGATGAGATCAACAAGCTCATTCAGCTTCCCGTGGGTGTAATCGTGATTGGTCTTGCGAGCGCTACCTCCGACCTGCGGGAGGGCCAAGTCGACGCCAAACGGGAGGTTCGGTTGCTTGAAATGAGCCTTCATCTCGCCGATGATGTCTCGCAGCTGCTCAGGCGTGTATTGGAAGCCGCCGATGACGCCGAGACCGCCCGCGTTGGATACAGCGGCTGCCAGCTCCCCGCCGGCCGTGTGCGCCATACCAGCCAGCATGATGGGATGCTGTATGTTGAGCAGCGTCGTGAGAGGCGTCGTGATGGGACCAGAGGGCGCCATGATGGTTGTCGCGTTGCTAATGAAGTGAAGATGCGATGTGGTCTTTTTCTGAAAAGGGGGAGGGGGACTGGAAAGAAGGAAGGTTCTTGGAAAATGCTTCGCCTTGATATTGAAGAACGGCGTCGGGTATGGTCAAGAGGGAAATCACGCACACGTCTCGGATGGAAAGATGAATGTTTCCGAGATGGCGCAGCCTGGGACCTTCCAGGACCGTCGGAAATTCACGAGTCGAACCGCCAGTAGTGCTCCCGGACCTCGCGGGAGGCAAACGGCGGTTGCAACTGTGAGCTGCGTCGTCCAGCTTTCTTGCAGCAAGCGTGCATGTGCGTAGCTCACGACTCTGGCCCACGGGCCACGGGCTCACGAGCAAACATTCAACGGACCAGCCAGTCGGCTCTCCCAGACGGTAGTCTGGTCGGAACTCGGAAAGTCGGTTGACTTCCGGAGACGCGGGGAAACCGCCACGCCGCTCAATGGCAATGCGGGGGGAGGCTCCAGCCGAGGCAGACGTCTGGGATGGAATGTCTCGCACAAAAGAGAACGGACATGATCTCCATTACATTAGTTCAATTAGTGCGTGAAAGCCCCCCTCCTTATCCCGTGCAATGAAATGTCTCTCTTTAGATGGCTTACAAGAGCTCCGTCCAGAGCGGACGAGGCAAGCCACTTCCGCGTCACCATCAACACAATAGCATTCACTCTAATTCGTCCTCTCACAGAACGGAGCGCAAGATCGAGTAAGTATCTTCATTTGGATTCCCTTGGCCGCCCGAGAAAACCTCAGCACCCCACTTGCGGTCAAAGCGGAGAAATCATGACGAAAGTACGCAAGACAAGACGTCTCCGTTGTGGATTTCTGGCTGCGCTCTCTGGCTGCGCTCGCTAACATAAAGGCATCAAAGTAACGCTGCGTCACACATCCATCTATGGTGGCATAATATCCCTTTCACACCGCGTCAACCATTTTGTCCGTTTTTTTTGTTGTTGTTTACTGCGCTCTTTTTTGGTTGCTTTTTTTTCCTTTTTCTTTTTCTTTTTCTTTTTCTGTTTTTTTTCTGTTTTTTTTTATGAGAAAAAGAAAAAAAAAAGTAGACGCAAAAGTTTCCTGGTCGCCACGCCCGTTGAATCAACGAGGTATATATGACATAGCAAGCATATACTTTGTTGACTGATAGATCCAGACTACTATTCATACGGGGTGTGTATGCCATACCCTTCACGCAAAATGGGGAAGCCGCGCCGCATGAAAAGATGGCCCAGTGCTAGACTTGGCCGGGCTTGTCTTTTCGAGCCCGTCACGGTGGGCACGATTGCTGTTCCCCGATAGCTCTCGTGGTGGTTCTGTATTTTTGCTCTCCATGGACGTTTGTTGCACACCATCATCTTGTCGTAGTGAAGACAGCTGCGTCGCCTCCTCTTTTTCTTCGTGTCGGGGCGCATTTGGCGGCCGTGGATATATTTCATCCGTCTGCACCTCCATCCTCGGGTCCGATGTCGTGATCGGTGCTTGCTCTGCTAGCGAGTTGAAATTATCATCGACTTCTGGCCGTCGTAAGGGATGTGGCTGCTCCGACACGCCCCTCCTGGCCTGTTGATCGTCTTGTTCTTCATAGCGATCGTTTCGCGACTCCTCGCCCGGTACGTCCTCCGTGGAGGGGATCTGGGTCATGT
The DNA here is from genome assembly GCA_018360255.1 of Claviceps maximensis. NCBI lineage: Eukaryota > Fungi > Ascomycota > Sordariomycetes > Hypocreales > Clavicipitaceae > Claviceps > Claviceps maximensis. The sequence continues at coordinate 44,762 of SRPZ01000194.1, forward strand.
CTGAGGTAGAAGGATGCGAATAAGCCATGCGTTCCTGTGCTGGCGAGTCTGCCGAAGTCGATGAGGCAAGTGTCGACCGAGATACGGTTCTCGATGCTGCGAATTGGCCTACTGGTCGTTTCCCTTTACTGCTTCTCGTCCTACCGCTGCTCCGATCATCCCGCTTAATCATATCGTACGTCACGTCGTCGTCGAGTGGAATGGCATCCTCTTCACCTTCTCCATCGCTAGGGAACAAATCCCCTCTTGATCGGTAAGAGTCCGAAGTACCTTCCGAGCCCGTGGTTCCACTTCGTTGCCGCGGCGTGGTGCGCACCACTTGTCCGTAGTCCGACTCATCGTCTATTTCGTCGCCATCGCCGCCCAGTAAAGGCATAGCTTCGCGTTCGTCATGCTTTCCCGGGTGATCTTGAAGATCCGCTGCACTGGGCTTATATCGTAGTGTGCCGCCCATCTTCCAGGGAAATCTGCTCAAGAAGCCAATGGGCTGGGTACTAGGTATAATGGTGGGATCTTCACCCGCGCTGGGCTTTCTCCTCCCGCCGCGTGTACCGTAGCTCATGCCTCTTTTCCTGCGCGGCTGCTCCGTCGTTTCGGCACCGCCATGTTTTCGTGCCGCCCCCGTGCCAGCAAGCAGGCGATCCCAATCCTCAACGCCCCATTGGCCCAGAAGCCCACCCGTCTGCTCCTCTTGATACCAATCGTCGTAAAAGTCGAAGCTGAATTCAGCATTATCACGTGCGCGCTGGCGCTCTCTTTTCCTCCGCAGTCGATCTTCGGGGTCACCCAAGCACACCGTCGTACATTGTTCTATCGAGTCGACCATGGAGGAGAAGCACGGGTTGATGTAGTTTTGCGAAAAGGTAAAGATGCTTGCCGCGGCGTTCTCCGTAGCCGTCTCAGCATCGTGGGCAATTCGATTCCATCGTTGGCGCAGTCGCGGATCCTCAAGAAAAGCCATAGTTTGGTTTGACAGGGCAAGAAATCAGCTTGCCGCAAGCAGGGACACCATGCAGCTCATGTAGCCTTATCTTATTGACAGCTAAGGGCATGAGATGTGTTTCTTCTGCTTTTCCTTTTTTTTTTCCCTGATGCCCCTTATTTTGCCTTGATTTTCCTTTTGTTTTTCCTTCTTTTGTTTTTTCTCCCTCTTTCTTATTCTCTCCTTTGTTGTCTTTGTATCCGCGTGCCGATATTCTCCCGGAGTAGGTGTGTTATTTGAGATGCAGTGGTCAAAGTTGGCGTGTTAGGTGGTGTTGATTATTGGCCGATTTGGGGACGACAAGAGCGACGTTCACAACAAGGGTCGACGATTGGGGAGTGGTGTTTTGTTGAGGAGGTGGATGACACCTGCTCGACAAGGCAAGGCTTGTCTGTGACGAAGTACACACATGCGCAAAGTTGTGAGTTGGGCCACAAGAGACAGAATGCGCTGGTGAAAGACATGCAGCTCCGTTTTTCTCCTGGTGGGATTGAGCGATGGCCGGGCTTTAAATCGAGAGTCGAATATCGAATGGAGGAAGACCGAACATTGAAGTCATGGAAGTGCCTGGCTGGCTGGCTGGCTGGCTGGCAGTGCAGCAAGCTGCATAATGAGCCGGACGCCCTCCTCTACTAACCAACCTCCAGCCAGCACGTGCTGGGATAGGATGGGGGCTGTTACATGGGGAACCAGCTTAGGTAATAATGAGTGGAGGAAGGGGCCTATTTGTGTGTAGCACTAGCTCGAGGGTACTTAGCTCAATCAACGATTCTACAACCCTTCAATCCACTCCAATCAACTGGAACCTTTTCAGGGCGTCTGTAGCGGGGGCCTCGTTCAAAGGTTGCATGTGGGGCATCACACGTCTGGAAGCAATGTCAATGTGGGGCGAGTCTGGCAGTCTTGTCTGTCCTGCCTGCCTGTATGGCTTTTGATTGTGCTGCATGATAATGAAGCCGGGGCACTTGCTGCGGCAGTTGAGTTCGTTGACCAAGACAAAGCAAAGCCAAACACTCCGACGTTCCACTCTATAATGTAAACAATCAATAACCGCACCCTGTTTGTGCATTGTATTTCATTGCTCGCTTAGCGGCCCGTCATGACGCATCACGGTCTCGTCCGCCTCATATTCGCCGTTATTCTCTCCAACAACTGATCTCTCGAGTCGCCCTCCTGAGGAAACAGGTTTCTCTGTCGTGTGAGGAACAGTGTAAAGAAAGGTTAGCATCATTCTACCAGTACTTTTTTCCCTGTTCACAAGGGGGAAAAAACAACAGAGAAGAAAGAAAGAAAAAAAAAGGACATACAGCAGCTAGCCAGCGTCTCATCTCTTCTCGTGTCCACGTCTCCGGATCGCCTTGGGGATCTGGCTGCGGCGGAAACATTTCGGTGCCCCAGATGGTCCAGACTGCGGCTGCTACAACGGCGCCTCCGAACGCTTCGAAAAAAATGTCAACTCATTTGCTGTGACTTTCATTTCTTCTTTCTTTCTTGCTTGCTTTCTTTCGTCATGGGGCCGTACCAAGCACCAGATTCTGTACTGCAAGTTAGCTCTTAGTGTTCGAGTCAATCGACGATTCCGGAGCACAGATAGTCATCAATGTAGCACGACTTCGAACCGCGTACCTTGGATCTCATGGCCTTGTCCAGTGCCGTGGCCATTATACGTGGATGTGGCTTGTCCTGGAAGCCGTCCGCGGAAAGATGGAAGAATAACTTCTTGTGTAGTGTCGATCGAGTAGGCAGGCAGGCAGGTAGGGCAGGGCACCGAGCTCGAAAAGAGTCTGGTTTGAGGGGGAAAACGTTGAAAGATCTAGCGTCGAATTACAAACATGGCCAAGTCCATATCGGTTTGGAAACCTGTCGTCATGAAATAACAGCTTTCTTGCGCCTTCAGTCGACGTCGACGCCACAGCCTGGGACCACCAACCCATGACGACGCTGCGGCGGCTCACCAGCCACATATGCATCTCACTTGCAACTTCACAAGCGCAAGCTACTGCCGTGTGGCGCAATGATAAGCTGGTCCGTGCGCCCCAGAACCCCCCTCCTCTCTCCGCGAAAAGCCCAGCGCCGAGCGCACAAAATGAAATTCCTGTTGAAAAATACAAGACCAAATCCCTTCACGCAGCCGCCGCCATCCTCCATTTCGAAGTCCCCGTCCAGACACTATTCAATACCGCCAAAATGCCTCGTGAGGTCGCTGATATCAAGAAGGTAAATTTCAACGTCTTGACGCACAATAAAAACTTATTTAAAGATGGAACAAAAAAAAAACTGTCCCATAAATGTACACAGATGCTGACGTTTTTTTTTTTTCGACTCCCTAGTTCATCGAGATCTGCCGTCGTAAGGACGCTTCGTGTATGTGATGCAATTCGTATGACGAAAAAAAAAAATCGAGCTCTTTTTGCGATGCGATTTCGAAATTCCGAATTTGCAGTACTCGGAGGCTTGATGAGCAGAACCCGAAACACAAAATTGCCAAGGGAAACCATGGTCTAACGATTTTTCTTCTCGTGATTAGCCGCGCGGATCAAGAAGAACAAGCAGAGCAACAACATCAAGTTCAAGGTCCGCTGCCAGCGACACCTCTACACCCTGGTTCTCCAGGACACTGAGAAGGCCGAGAAGTTGAAGCAAAGCTTGCCTCCTAGTACGTTGCTTTTTTTCGCCTCGGGAGACTCCCACCACTTTCGCACCACGGTCAATTGCATCCATGTAGAGAGATCGCCAGAAGAACAATAGCATGATTGGCAATACCGCACTCCCTCATCGCTTCCAGACCCTCACACGTACTAACCTTGATTCCCACAGCTCTGAACATCTCTGTTGTCGGCAAGAAGAACTAAAAAGAATAAAAAGAACGATTTTACTATGTTTCATTCTACAAAATCCACAATCTTGTAAAGTAAACAAGAAATAATGGGGAACTGAATAGAGTCTTGGCACCAACGGGGGGGGGAGGAAACGACGATAGGAAAAGGAAAGAGGGATGAAAATCTAAAGCGGCAAATTGGGGCAGGTAGCGAGCGGTGGAACAAATGAAGCAATCCTACCTACATGCACGAACTGGGCGTCCGGGATATCTTGCATTTCAAAAGTGCTCAGTCAAAACACGCTTTGCGCTCCGAATAGAGACGACCAAGGTCGAATTGAAGCACTCTTATACACAAAAGGGGGGACGTTCTCTTGAATTCAACTTGGGGTGTGTTGTGTTGTGTTGTTCTTGTGCCGTGACAGACTTTTTTACTCAAAGGGCATTCGTCCTGATTTCGCGGGTACGCAGTATTACAGAATAATGACAGTTGAATCGCCCTTTGGTGTTTTGCTGCTCAGCATGGCAAACAGCAAGGAATCGACGACAACACCACGCTGCCATTCCCAGCAACATACTGAACACATCAGCCTCTTCGAGCCGCCCTGTCCTCTTCACAACTTCCCTACACCACAAACGCAAACCGCCTTTGCTCACTCTCGCGCCCCAACGCCATTCACCTCACCTTGTAAATCTCATCGTCCAAGGGCACGACAAGCTCCTCCGTGCACTACATCTCCTGCCCGCTTCCCACTCATTATATGAATATGAAGACGGAGACGTAGGATGGCGAATTGGCGACGGCATGGTGTGTGTGTTTTGTCGTAGAGGAATGTATTCGCGGAGACGCTTGTTCAGAAGCGCCTATTCCCATATCGATGATTATTTCCAACATCACGTCTGGCATATTCACGTGCGAGTCTCGAGACCGAATAGGAAAACGATCTGCACCAGTCCCTCTGCACACAGCTGGGTTTGTACGCAGGGGAACATGATTACATGCCGCATTCCCAGAGAAGTCACCTGGAAGAAACAGCACCGCCCGACACCCACCTTGTAATCCGTTGTTCCCCGTTGTTCTTCTATCCATAAAAGTCAGGGCGGATACACGCTTCGATGGACGACATTTCTCCGATATCCTGCCTTTCCCTCCGATGAGCTTCTTGGAGGACCGATCACAGCAAAAGGTTGAGATTTTCCATGTCGTCTGATTTGTATCTCTGTAGGGGGCTCGATGTAGAGCTCCAAGAGGCTTGCGCTGAGGAGCGCTTCCCCGTCTTTATAGTGGTGGGGGAGTCGTCACTCAGACATGTACTTGCGCGACCTTCCTGAGCACAGACGACTGCAGAGAATTCCGACGTTTTCAAATATGATCCGTAGTCATGTCCATTGATGGTGACCATGCCCATTCTCTGGTATTGTATGTGTTATATTCAACGCCTGGGGGTCGCACAATTGGGCAAAGGGCGGATTCTCAGGTACTGGTATTCGCGGGTGTTTTCTACAGGGTATGTCGTCGAACTGAGTCTGTGCTTCCCAACTATGCCCGGCGAGCACGACTATTATTAGAAAATCACTGCTATTTTTATGAAAAAAAAAAGAAAGTTTAAAATCATAAATCTAGAAAATAATAAGAATATGTATAAATAAATACTTCCTGTAAATACGAAACCCAACACTCATTTATATCACAACAGCATGCACGACCCACTCCCGCCGTCCAGCGACTCACCTCGCCTCCGCGATTGGCCAAAGAAGCCCAGCGTCACTACCCCACGCTCATTGGCCAGCAGGGCAGGTGCCAAATGGTGTATTGATGGACTTGCACTTTGTATTGTACTCGCAGACAGGTGGTTGAAACGAGGTGTATATATTGTGCGTGCGTGGCAGTCTGTCGGATCTTGGTCTATGTAGACGGTCCATACTTGCATTTTCCATGCTAGATGGCATCTCGGCGCGATGGAAAGCCTCAACAGCCAAAATGACAACACCCAAAATGACAACACCCAAAACGACAACACCTCCCACAACTCCCACTACGCCCCCCCAAAAAACAAATTAAGCTGGCCGCACCGATATCTCGCCGCCTGGATCCTCCTCGCCATGCTGACGGGCATTCTGGTCGGCAACTTTGCGCCGCCGACGGAGGTTCTTGGCCGGGGACGCTGGGTGGGGGTTTCGATTCCGATTGGTATGTTGGATGGTTATTTGGTTATTTAGTTATTTATATGGTTACACTAAGATGCCTTTTAATTACTTTTTTATTCTACTTTTCTATTTCTTCTTTTACTCTTTCTTTTCTTTCTTTTATTCTTTTTTTTATTTTTCTTTTTTTTATTTTTCTTTCTTTTTTTTTATTCTTTTTTTTTATTCTTTTTTTTTATTCTTTTTTTTTATTCTTTTTTTTTAATTCTTTTTTTTTATTCTTTTCTTTCTTTCCTTTTTTTTTTCTTTCCCTTCCTCTCCCTTTCTTTCTATAATTACTATCCTTACTTCCCCATTCATCCCACACATCAGCTCACACCACATAGCAATCGGCCTCCTGGTCATGATGTACCCCATCCTCTGCAACGTCCGCTATGAAACACTCCATACCATTCTCGGCAAGACCGCGCTCTGGAAACAAGTAGGCCTCAGTCTTGTCCTGAATTGGATCGTGGCTCCCCTCTTCATGGTACGTATTCACCGTATGGATGCACCCAGACCTTTCCTGAGAAGAGAAAGAAGGCAGGGCAGTGGAATAAATGAATAGAGCTGAATGGGCATCCACTAGCTCGCTCTGGCATGGGCTTTCCTCCCGGATGAAGCCAATCTCCGCAGCGGCCTCATCCTCGTCGGTCTAGGTCGTTGCATCGCCATGGTCCTCGTATGGAATGACTTGGCGGGCGGGGACCCCGAGTACTGCGCTATTCTCGTCGCCATCAATTCCCTGCTGCAGATGGCGCTGTTTGCCCCGCTGGCCGTTCTGTTCGTCAGCATCATCGGCGACTCTGACGACGCTGACGACGGCAAGATGCATCGTCCGTCTTACTCGCTCGTGGCCACCAGCGTGGGCGTCTTTCTCGGCATCCCCCTCGGCGCGGCCATTCTGACAAGACTTGTTTTGAAAAGTCTCACCAGCGACAAGTGGTTCGACGGTGTCTTCATGAAATACCTCTCGCCACTGTCGCTCATCGGCCTCTTGTACACCATCATTGTGCTCTTTGCAGCCCAAGGAAAGCACGTAACTCAACAGGTCGTCTCGGTTGTGCGTGTTGCTGCCCCGCTGGTGGTGTACTTTTTCGTCATCTTCTTCGTGACGTTGTGGGCAGCGAGGCGGCTTGGGTATGGCTACCGGCTCAGTTGCACGCAGAGCTTCACGGCAGCGAGCAACAATTTCGAGCTTGCCATTGCCGTGGCCGTCGCGACGTTTGGTAGCGACAGCGAACAGGCATTGGCGGCAACCGTGGGCCCGCTGATTGAGGTTCCTGTGCTCGTAGGACTGGTGTATGCGGTGAAATGGATTGCCGCGCGTCGAAAGTGGGCAGACTAGTTGTGTCTGGTGTCGTTGCTTTGCTCCTGAAATCTTCTGATATAGATAATATCAATGAAAATCTGTTGTGGCAGCCAAGGGCCCGACTCGTCCGCTTCACCACGCTGTTTTTGCCAATCCCGTGACCAGACGACTGAGTTCTCCCGCGCCATAAAACACCCTCAAGTCGAGCCGTCACGCCACGTACACACCATTTTGTTGTTTCCTCTTCTCAAGGATGTTTGTTTTGTTCGTAAGAGGAAAAAACAAAAAAAAAGAAGAAGAAGAAAAAGGAAGAACAAGACTTGTTTGTACGTTTGGCGTGGGTATTTCGTTGCATTCCCCCGACTCAGGAACATTCCCCCGACTCAGGAACATTCCCCCGACTCAGAACATTCCCCCGACTCAGGAGTATTGTGCACCGGCAGCTTCGCTTTCCAGGATTTGGAAAAGCACGGAATTCCTGACAAAGCACTCATCCCGAGCTCGACACCCCAATCGAGCCTTGGCAAGGTCACGGTCGCTATGTCTCTGCATCTCGGCAATAATTGCAGCAGCAGCGTTGCAGGACATCTCCATTGGAGACGGAAAGTCCTGGACCACGGTTGTGGCGCCAGGAGATAGCTCCGGTGCGTATGAGGACAAGGGCGTGACGGCGCCGGTGCTGGGCTCGATGGTCGACGGGCTCGGTGCCTCGGACGCCGGCGTGGGAAGGGGATTAGGCATGGTGCACTGCGTCTTGCCTTCACAGCAACTACTCTGCTGCAGAGTGGCGGATGCGAGAACGTCCAACTTGTCAAAAGAGCTGCCGCCGAGCGTCGGCGTCGGCGCTGGCGTGGACGAGGCCGTTGAGCCGAAGCTCGAGTACAGCCCATATCCATGGCTGTTGTCGGCACCATCAGGCATGCCTCGCTGGTAGGAGAGGGAAGGCAGTTTGGATCCAGTCCTTGGTACGAAATAGGCAGACTCGGCCTTGACGCTCAAGTCACATATCGATGATGCGGCCAGGGATGCAGCGGAAATCGCGGCACTGGCCATCCTGTCCAGGCCACCATGTGTTTGAAAGGAGCCGCCCGACTCCTGGCCAGAAGCAGCAGCGCCGTCGAGCTGTGTCTGAGACGGGCCGTCACTCGGGTTTCCATCCGTCTTGGTGCTCGGCTTTTGTTCCTGCAGCCCGTGATGCATCGGCCGCAAGCTGACACTGGACAGCGCTTCGGCAGCCTCGCGATCCTGGCACGACTGCAAAAAGGCCTCAATATCAGCGTCTGTAGCGCCAGCACGGGCGAGCATCATCCTGAGTCTCGAGTTCTCCAAGGCCACCAGTCTGGCGGCGTGCTGCATCTCGAGCGTGGCACCCACGCCCTGCTTCTCGTATTCCTGGACCTTGCGCTCCAAGTTTTCCACATATTCCTTCCGTCTGGCGCGAGACCGCCGTTGGTTATCGCGAATGCGAATGGCGGCCACGCTTGGCGAGGGTTCATTCGAGCTCTGCTGCATCAATTGAACCAGGTCATGTCAGTCAATGCTCGCTCAACCGATCGAAACAGCCTTTTTGAGAAGAAGAGCCCTAAGCGCCGCCAAAGAGGAAAAAAAAAGAAAAAAAAAAAGACAAAAGAGTGAAAGCAATTGTGGACAAGTAGAAAAAGAAGAACTAGATCAGTCGATTGAACACCAGAGGCTCTTGCTGGGCATTGCACCAGCCTAGAGATCTGGTGAAAAAAAAAAAAAAAAACCATGGCGCCTTTTTTTTTCTTCATCTGGCCCCATCCGTCACCAGTGACAAACACGAAAGGACGACGAGTGCAATGGCAACTGAACATGCAGTACATGTATAAATTGATAATGCAGAAAACAGTAGAGTAAATGCAAGTTACAGGCCAGAATTGTCGAATGACGCGGAGCATCTTACCTTTTGTCCTGCCATTTCTTTTTTTTTCTTGAAATTTTCTTTTGGGCGCTCAATGCAGATGGTGGTGATGGACAATTCGTCGTGACACGCCAGGAACGAATCAATCAAATCAAGTGACGGACGGACAGACGGGGACGGTTTGGAAGGAAAATGGTGGGGCACAGAAAAAAAAACCTGACTTGGCACTTAAGGAGCGAGTGTGGATCATCGCATGGGGTCGTCGAATGAGATGATGGAATTGGGTCGTCGAATGGGGTTATTATGGGGTTATTTTACTGTCGCGGTTCTGCTGGTGGTGCGTGCCGGTGCTGGTGCTGGTTGGTGCTGGTGCTGGTTGGTGCTGGTGCTTTTTTTTTTTTTTTTTTTTTTTTTTTTT